>JAEBDU010000109.1:0-41754 GCA_016802625.1 Heliconius numata | reverse complement strand
TAACTCAAACAATGATTTAAATACAAAGTAGATTTGAATTGCTGTTGTACAAAGTAAAATATATTATATACATATAACTATTACATATATAATATAATTATTTAAAAAATCTGAACTTAGTGTTGAGACACTCCGTTCTCCGTTTATAATATAACCAGTATATATACATCATTTATTTAATCTAATAATAAGCTTATCTATTAATAATTCATTTTATGGATGCGGTTGTTAGAGTGGTTAAGTTAGGTAGCCTGGCCATGACATCGGAAACCAGTATGAGATAAGTATAATATTTATATATATATACATATATATATATTTGGGAGTACATCTACTATAATGAAATATTTAATATTTTCATTTCTACGATGGTTTCTTTCTCTAGTGTCGAGGCAAAGCGCGGCGTTGAGTTCCGCCATTCAACATACAGTGCTTTCAGAATTCGGCGGAACGTGGGAAGCGGAGAGTCTTAACATAAGGCTCCCTCTGTCTACCCTGCTTCATGCGAAATATATCGTGAAGCTGAAAATCTAGACATATTATGCATAGGATATCAGTGAAAACTGTGAGAATAATGCAATTTAAGCATATTTGTCTCATTTAAAATAAATGAATAGTAGAAATGTATTTATTTGTACAAGCACGTCATTTCGACAATTTATTTGTTTTTTAAATAAGTTTTAAGTTTATCTATAACTTGTTAATTTTATATACAAAGTTTTATCATATGACGTCTATAGAGACGTCAGTGACTTTACTGTAGAGTCACTTTTGTTTGTATTGTGATTTTTTTTATTATTATTTAACATAATTCGTGAGGAAGTTAAAACGTGTGAAACTACACGTAGTGTTTGTAGATCTAATTCCACTATTGTTGTCAGATATATAATCAATGTAATGGCTGGCGAAAGATTGGATATGACTTCTGGAGGGACTCTAGTCATCTCTCCAGGTGAAAACCAAAAAATAATCCCTAGGGGGACTTCTCCAGTCCTCCTAAATCAGCTAAAGCACAAATTAAAAAAGAACAAACAAAGGCATGGATGACAAAAATTCTTTGAACATTAAAATATATCACAACAAAAACTAACGCTTTAGTTGCTACCGCCATATACGTAGTGCTTCTAAATGTAGAGATGAAAATCGAAGTAATTTTTCACCAACTTCTCTCTTATCTCACGGTAGGAAAGAAATACAAGAAAATATGAATTTAATTAAAGCTTTTTCCATAAAAGTAACTTTTTGACTTTTTGTCACAAAATAATGAAATAACTCAAACCCTGTTATATATTAATGCAAGGAGAAGGCCTCCCATTTGTTACTTAGTACAACTACATACATAATTATATTAAGTAATAGGGCCTTAAAAATGTAAATGTTAATTAATTAATGCTAACGCGATAAGATGCTATCAATTTTTTATGTGTTTTGATGGATATAAACATAATGGCATTCGAAAAAATAATTTATTATAGACAATAATTTGTGGGTTCGATTCCCACTCGATTATATTCAATATTTTCGCTTCGCTCTGGTGTCCAACCAAACCGTGGGGTTGAGTTCCGCTACTCAACACACAACGCCTCCAGAATTCAGTGGAAAATGGGGAATGAAGTGTCTTAATACCAGGTTCTCTCTGCCTACCCTGCTGAGTGCGGGATACAGCGTGAAGATTTACAAGATTAGTACTATGGGATTACAACTTACACTCATTGCGTGCTGTCTTCTTACCAAAACTGAATCATAAAGGCGTCGCTCCTACACCGAACTATAATACGAGTTAAAATAAATTACTGACATCCGTGTTATTTTTAGCTCTCAGCCTAATATCAGATTTATGCGTCACTCTGTTTTTATTTAACGAATATATTTTTAGTCTTACCCTATTATTTTGATAGAATATTTTTATTATTTGATAAGGTTAACAAGTAATAAATATCAGGATATTTCAAATTATAGGGTCAACAAACACAAATTAAGTTAAAATAGTCAATATTTAATTTATTCTATTTAAGCCTAAATAAGCTTATAAAATAAATCAGCTTCGTGCTGTTATTTAGGTGTTGAGTGGTGGAACTTAACGCTGGGCTTTTGCTTGGCCAACAATCTGTACTAATTACTTAATTTAATTATTACAAATATTATTATTTTTTTAAGGATTTGAACCTACAACTAACATCTCATAAGGGATATCACAAGAATTACCTTCAAACCATATATATAAAAGAAAAATAGATATTAATAGTGACTAATATTTAGATGACGAGAAATAAGTAGGTGATGCCAAGACCAGCACGTGTCCACGTGTTGTATAAGAGGATTACAAATCACTAAAACCAAAGTTCATACGATTTGCCACTAAGAATGTTATTAGCTCAACGTGACATGAATATAAGAGAACACGCTGTATTTTACGCACATAGCTTAGCGTATTGTGAACATACTTTGTTATGTTTGTTTTATTTAGCCTCTTGTAAAATAAAGATGTATATTTTACAAGATTATTCTTATGTATTATTATTGTATTATTATTAATCTTTAGATAGCCTACCTATTGCAGCTTTTAAAGGAAATACTGAGTTTTATGTAGAAGTGCCCGAGAACTTACATTGCTTTTCTTATAAATATTTCACAAACAGAATCTTGTAACTTCTTTATTTTTATATATTTTTATCCCGCACTTAGCTTGGTAGGCAAAAGAAACCTGGGAATCCAGTGTTAAGGCACTTCATTCCCATTAAAATATTTCCGTTCCCCACTTTCCACCCAATTCTGCAGGCATTGCGTGTTGAGTAACGGCACTCGCTACCAGAACAAGAAAATGAATATACATATTAAATATGTAATTTCCTCGAATGGGAATCGAACCTACATAAGCCTGTCGCGCTTACAATCACACGTTTGTACCTCTGCGCTACGACTGGCCTCTAAAACTTCTTGATAAAGTCTAATTATATTTCGACGATTTAGAAGAGAAATACAATGACTTCCAAATGACATTTTAATCACTCGTATCCCGCGTAAACGTGATAATATAAAATGGCGACGCGCACGCAAAATATCCGCTCATCTCCGCTAATGGGGACTTCCGGTTCATTAAAATGATTGCAGCATGCGGGAGCCGTTTACCTACAGTGTATTGAGCATTATCATTAACTCTACCTGTATATATTTTTTATATATATACTAGTGGACCCGAACGCGGCTACGCCCGCTTGAACTATACGAATATTATTTAAATATATTTATGAAATTATTTTCAGTTTTCAACAGAGAGATGCGTTAAGCAAGCTCATTTTGGGTGACGTTTTCTAACAACAAACTTTGCAAATCGTTGTTTGGCAACGACGGTTGTTATTAACATGGCGGAATAAATTGCATGTCAAATTAATAAGTATTTTGGTATATATATTGGTATATATCGAAAATATTACAAATATGAGAAAAAAAAGTATCCTATGTTCATCTCGAGACCCTCAAGTATCCCTATATGAGTATTTTACCACAATTAAATTAGCGGTTTGGCCCTGATTGCGTAAAAGACAGACAGACAAAGTTACTTTCGAATTTATAATATAGGTATGGAGGTATGGATTTTTCTTATATACTTGAAATGGAAATAACCAATGAAAGTATATTTGATTATTCCTGTAGGGTTTTTGTATTTCAATATTTTTTAAGTACTACGTATTTCTTTAAATAAATATCACTCACTCTTTTTTGCATATTTTCTGCCATATGTATAGAAGTAACGTAAAAGGAAAGATATTTTTGTCTCACGTAGGTACGTTGTGAAACTGTATACGCTAAAGAAAAACTTAAGTGGCTGCATAAATAGCTCTAGGGTCAAGATTGCTGCTACGGAGCGAGTTGCTACCCAGATATTATTTTTATCTTGACTTAGAACGCTTAAAATAAAAAAAAGAAGAGAACAGACTGATAACATACCTAAATCTATATATATAAAATCGAAAGGTCACTCACTCATCACGAAATCTCAGAAACTACATGTGCTAGGAATCTTAAATTTTGCATAAGAGTTACTTACAGGATGTAGGTGCTCGCTAAGACGGGAATTTGCAATATTCGACTTCTAAGGGGTTGTTTTTGGGGTTGAAAGTTTGTATGAAACTTCGTTACTACAAATGCTAGGAGTCTCAAATTTTGCATGGACATCACTTATAGGACGTAGGTACTCATGGAGACAGAAATTAATAATAACATAGTTCACGCAGGCGAAGCCGCGGGCGGGCCTCTAGTATAATATAAAAGCAGAACAACTAATTAATTTGCTTTTAGTAAAAAAACTGTAAATCAATAATCTACATTATAGCATCTACGTCTATCTTACTACAAGATCGAGGAAATACCTATACAGGGTGGAATTGTCAGCACCACTTTAAATGAAACCACACTTTTAACTTCTCTATAAAAGCTTAATATAATTCGGAAAAAAAATAATTCCCAAAAATGAAAAAGTTATTTTTTCAAACAAAATAAATAATAAAATTATCGTTTTAAAATAAAACGCCATTTGTAAAGTATAACATAGGCACGCACACACTTACCTGTCAAATCGGAAACGTCGCATACGTATGTGTGCGTCACACAAAATACAGGTATGGATAAAAATCGTGAAATGAAAAAAAAATCCTACGTCCAAACTGTTGAGGTACCTTAATTAATTTCTTAAGTGTGGGTTTGAAATATATTACCCTATATGCAGTTTCAATAAAAGAAGCGCTGCCTCTTCCACCCTGTATATTAAATATACTGCATACATTACACATTGTCTTATCTTACATGATATATTTCAAATACTATTGTTTCACTTTCTAACGAAGCCACACGGTACTCGTATATAGAAATATATTAAACATTTTCCGTGTTTTGCAAGATAACTAGAAAGAACCTAGTGAATATTTTCTAAATACCCAATAATTATTATCTTTAGTATTATATGTTATTGTAACTCTGGCAATTATGGGTTCGATTCCCATTCAGAGGACTGAGATATTTTCATTTTCTCGCTAACAAGACAAAACGCGACATTGAGTTCTTCCACCGAACATGCAATGTCTCTATGAAATTGTGAAGAAAAATAAAAAAACGTAGTGTCTTAACACTAGCTTCCCTCGGAATCAGAACCCTCAAATCATCACATCGGGGCTATTATGAGATAATTGCAATATTTATGCAATATTTTGATTACATAACTAACATTATGACACCCATTAAGATAGCATAGTGAAGTACTGAACTACGTAATTTCTTCCTTAATTAATATATTCAATGAGGGCAGTATGTGCGGCGAGAAATGGCAAACTTTATGCTTCCTAACGACGTACTTCGAAGTCCACAGAAACGGTCCAATTTCTATAGGGTTGTTGACATTTAAACGGCCTGTGGACCATTTCATATTGAAAAGTTAAATTTATACATATTAGTTGGAAAGTGCTATGAGTTATTAATATGGTATTTTATAATTAATGTCATTGTGGTCCCATTGAAACTGGCCTTAGTAAGTCCCATATATATATTTCAAGATAATTTTTTTTCATCTTTACGTAGTATCTCGCACACAGCAGGATAGACAGAGGGATCCTAGTATTAAAACACTTTCTGGAGGTATTGCGTGTTAAGTGGCGGAACTCAACGCCGCGTTAAAATATATTATATTGGTGGTGGGTACAGAAAATAACCGGTTATTTCTATCTCTTCATCACCATCATCATCATCATCAACAGCCATCTTTTGTACACTGTTGAACATAGGCCTTCACTAATTCTCGCCACCACACTCGATCTTCAGCTTTTCGGACCCATCCGCTTCCCGCCAATCTCTTTATGTCGTCGGTCCATCTGGCAGAGGGTCGTCCCACCGGTCGTTTTATACGGGGTCTTCTACCTCTTATACGTAATTAATTCCTTAACTTGTGGAAAATGACAAGCGATCTCACTGATAGCTGTACTCTCTAAATGAAAGTAGAAATTAAAAAAGTATTTTAAATAATTACATTCTAAACATAGATAGGTGCTTCGTACAAAATGTCAAAAATATTCCCTAACCAAGTCATTACTAGAATTCCGGCATTAGGGAGAAATTTGCTGTATTTCAACGTGGAAGGGGTTAATGAAGTTATTCACTTCACGCTAGGATGAGGAACATTTAATGTGGATTCGCTTGGTATTTAGATTAGAAATAGTGAATATGTAAATTTTTGTCATTCAGTTATAACATATATGTTATGTTTATTTTTTGTCTGCATAGTGTGGTAGGCTGAAAGAAACTAGAGTCAGGACACTCCAAGGAAAACTGTCTACCTAAATCGAGATATTGCATATTTTGTAGTGGAACTCTACGCCACACTTGTCTTACTTCTTTTGGGCACGATTCCCGTTCGGCAGAATGAAATAGGATATGATGATAGTTAAAACCTCAGCGTTGAGTTTTGCTACTCAACACGCAATCCCTCGAAAGTGGGTAACGGAAGTGTCTTAATCGGAATGGAGTGCTTTAACTCTAGGTTCCCAAGTTCCCTCGGCCTACCTTCCTGTATGCGAGATACAGTAAAAATAAAATCGATGAATGCATCATCGAAACTAAGTGTCTGAACAATATAAATGGTCCATAGACAAATTACGTAATTAGGTTATTGATGAAATCTCTATTTTCTCCGTAATGTGATATGGATATTAAAGTTTTTGCCCGAATCAAAACCGTATTTATTTAGTAAACGTGTTGGGAAATTTCTCTTGGAATCTTGGATTTTTCGCTCTAAAACACCCATTAATATAATGCTCGGTAATGGGAGACATTAAAGTGAGCGAGCCTATGTGCTAGTATTCAGCTTAAAACTTAAAATTGTGAAAAGAACTTAACGTTGGCGTTTTCCAAATAAATGTACGTTTTTAAAAATATATATAATCTTTATTATCGTGCAAATGTTGTTTTTTGTAAAAAAAAGGTCTATTTAAAAAAAAAACATTTTCTCATTTATCATGCAAACGTTTTTTAATTCGCATTTCCCTGTTTAGTTTAGAGCTCCATGTCATACAAATGGCATAAAAACGTTGTGTTCTCATATATATTTTTCTCTAAAATTAAATATAAAAATCTCCACACTTACGCTACGTTACACATATCGTCTTAAAGAAAATACTGAAAAACTACAACTATATAAAAAAATGGCTTTTCTTCTTTTATTATATTATACTCGCACTAATTAGTAAGATATAGAAGGGGCCTCGAAACTCTGGAAATCCTATTAGTTCTCAGCCACTTGACCGTGTTCACCACTGATATATTGTCAGACTTCTGAAGCCGTAGTTCGTCCTTGAGATAGTTGCTAGATTCTGTTGTCGATAATGACGTTGCGAACACGTGCTTGCTCTCAAATTACAGTGATTAAAAAAAAACACAATTATATTTTTCCCTTATTTTATAATTTTGTAAGTTAAGGTGACATGGATACTTACATATCTGCATCTATTTTAACTTCATACTCTTTTTGCAGAAAGCAAGGACTCTATTCTCCGCTTTCCGCCTGTAGTCGAAAAATACTGAGAGTGAAGTTATTTTTTTCCCTTTCAATATAAAACTTCAATAGAAAATTATATTTGCGATATCGGCCATGTTGTATGAGGTATAACTATAGTATAGTAATACTTATAGTAGCCTATGTGTTATTCTGATATATAAGCTATATAACTGAAAAGTTTCACCTAAATTCGTTCAGTAATTTTTGCGTGAAACTGAAACAAACATCTATCCTCACAAACTTTTACACTAATAAATATTAGTAGGATATACTTAATTTAGAGAAACATACATACAAATATCGTACTTATTGACAAAAAGCAATTAGTAGCAAACAGTAGCTATTGGGTCAAACGTTGATAAGATTTACGTTGTAACCCCTGTCACAGCTAGCTTTGTTATATAACGTGTTTCCTTGCTATCTTATTTGGAGGATTTGGAACAAAACAAATAACAAATATTATGGTATGTGGATTAGTTAGAACTTTTTTGATATTGTTGTCACACAATAATAAGCTCTATTGATTTAAATATAGATTTAAAACCTCTAGTGAACAGTTTATAAGGCGTTCGTCTTTAAACTTGACGGTAGTGGGTTCAATTCTCATCCAGAGCAATAAATTGTTTTCATTTTCCGCTTTGGAAACAGCGTTGTGTTCTCCCAGGAGTAGAGAACCAAGTTCAAGACACCCCGTTCTCCACTCAGTGTGGCACCAGGATCTCTCTGCGATAGTTATATATCCCGACGTAGAGAATATGAAAAATGAAAGTTATTCACGTCGGCATATTTGTTTGATGAAAAAATCAATGAGCCGACCAGCTATTTATAATTACATGTTAGCTTTAACGCATCCATTCGTATTTCTTGGTATATTTGAAATAGCTACTATTTATTTGTATTGATAAAATTGACTTTTAATAAGGTTAAATTTTGTTTCCGTTCCAATAAAGAAAGTACTTTTAGACAGAAAGCTTTTAAACTTTTACGCGTATCGTTTTATAGTGGTGTTATCTAGGCAATGTAATAAAATAGTCGCACTATATTTGAGTCCATTTCTATATTAAATTTTTAAGTATATTTTATTTTAAGTATTTTTAACAGGAAACGTGTGGTTGGACTTCTAGTTTGTCAATTGATATTTTACTTCGAAACTTCTATTAAAAATATAATTAATTGTAATTATGTATAAATAATTACATATGTTTGTTTAGATTTTTTCTTTAATTGGCTTCTACTTTTATTAAGTAGGCAGAAGAAACCCAGTGACCTATAGTTATCCGTTACTAACACTAGGTTCCCTTTTAGCCTACCCTGCTATATGCGGGAGTCAACGTGAAATAAAAAAAAACTACATTAAATAATAAACTCTCTTTGTTTGCTGTTATGGTGGAAAAACAAAAACTGTTTGAAAGACTATAATACATTTTTTTATTACAGCACTTACGACAGTCCTTCCTCATACAATATATTCTGGATTTCTCGATGCTATACAAAAATCACTCACATATTTATTTTTATAACAAAATAAAAGAAGAAAAAAAAGAATAGAAAACTTATTGTCAATTAACTAAAACGAAAATGATATAAAATCTATAGGATTTAACATCGTTAATACGAAATGGCCATTCGATTTAGTAATTTAATTCAGGGCCGGGTCCTGTCGTGATAAGATCTTATTACAACCTCAGTCTTCTAATTTACGAAGCTCGCTTGTCAAGGGAATTTTGGTTTAAAGATTTAAATTACAAATGAATGTTATTTAAATTATCTTCTTCTTTTTTATTTGTCCTGTGTTGCCAGTAAGATTAATATTCAATTTTAAAAAATCTTATTTCTATACAAAATATTGCCATACGCACTGGTAACACTCACTCAGTTGTCATGAGCATAATTTCAACTTATGAGCGTAAGTTATTTAGGAATAAAAACAAAATTTTAATTTAAATATCAAATTTTTCGCTGTAAAATTAGATGAGCATAATTAATACATTTTTTATTACAATTTCTTAGTAATTAACATTTATTATAACTGTTACGTTTATATGAATAAATAATATTTGACTACAGGGATATGTTTATTTTATCGACTAAGGATTTAAACCATGAATTGTTTATTTTATTACATTCAATTTAACTATTGGAAATGCTCCAACACTTCTTATTCAAATTCATCTATTGCGAGTTACGTCTTTGATGTTAGAAATTGGTTATCCACTCCACACTGACATTTGAGTATTTTTAAAATGCAAAGTTTATTCTCGTATAAATATATAATGGTAAACTTTTTTTAAAATAAATCATAAAAATAGTTATTTGTATCGATTTGATATAAAGTATACAATAATTAACGTCTCTGAGTGTGATAAATTTAATCTAAAATTTAGAAAAAGTTAAATCAGCTTCACGCTGTATCCCGCACACAGAGAGAACCTAGTGTCAAGACACTCCCCACTTCTGAAACAGAAAACGAAACGAAGATATAAAACTTGAATCTGCGAGCCACCATAAATGTTTAAACATTACATAAACAAGCGTATTTGAAAGAGAATCGATACAGTCATGAGGATTTTCTTTCATTGTTTCGCTGAACATTTTTGTTTTCAATTCCTTTGTGCAGCCGAATTCATTATTCATGCAAATTCATTGATAGGACCTTTTGTAAAGCGCACCAGCGACTAGCATTTAACATTTATAAGGGGCTAGTTCTAATTAACGTTATCAGAAGTAAGAATTTTATATACATTCTTTTTATTCAATTTATATTGCTGTTATTGCCTTTAGTCTGGATATAATGTAAAAACATTTATTTATTTATTTTTAATATTTGTAATACTTTATTACACCATAATTGATATTAATTAACTAAAACAAAAAACGAAAAAGAAACATAAATTAACTTCAAAAAAACAGAAAAAAGAAACAAATGAAAAAAATGTAAACATTTGATTATATATTATGTTTTTTTTTTTATTTTAAGGGAAAGGCAGAGAGAATCTTGTTATTTATTAATTTTTCACCACTCTCCACTCGAAATGGTTCTTCAAATGTAGAATGGTGAAAGTTTTCATTTAATCAATGAAATAAAGATATTCTAAATAGCCCTCGAGTTTGTGTAATCATTTATTGTATCTAATATTGATATGCTACCTACATATGTCTACATATAGCATAATTTCATATTCATATCATAATAATAATTAAAGCGAGTTATATTTTCTTTTCTATTTTTTCATCTTCATGCTATATCCTGCATGTAGCAGGGTAGACAGAGGGAGCCTAGAGTTAAGACACTCCGACGACTTTTCGTCGAATTCTAGAGGAATTTTCGTGTTGAGGCACCAGAGCGAAGAAATGAAAATATTGAATATTTAATTTCCTTGAGTGGGATTCGAACCTACAATCTCTCGCGTGTATAGTCGCACGCATATACCATTGTACCACGACTGGCCTCAGTTATTTTTCAGGTGTATAAAAATTAATAATTCGTGTGAACGACACTAAAATAGGACGATGTTGATCACGCTATACGAATGTCCAAATTAGAATTAAATTTTGTTAACACCTGTTCTAGCTATCATTTCTATCATTTGAAATGAAAGTTATATTTATAACTAAAGGGTAACAGGTGAAATTGAAATTATTTCTTACATAATAAAGCTGTCAAACTAAATTTTAAATAGATTTTTTTACAGTCATATGTGACTGATAGTTGTGGGTTCGATGCTCACTGATAGACAAAGCACAGTGTTTCGCCACTCAACCCTCAATGTATCTAAATTAGACAGCAGTGATCATAATATGTCAATACTAGGCTTTACTAGATTCTGCTAAGAGATAAAGGCGAAAAGCTTATTTTTTTTTAAATCTTTATTTCCAAAAACTCTGTATTTACCAAAAACTTTCTATGCATGTTTATCTATAATAGAGTGACGATTTGTGAAGACATGGCGTGCGAAAGGAACAGTTAGCATCGTGCGACTCAAATTAGCCATTTTCCTATTAACTCTGGACGAAGGTCGAAACCGTGGCAGCCTGCGATGTGACCGTAAATCGTAGTAAACAAAAGTATATAATTATGTATAGAAATATTAATTAAATATTTCTTGCAAAATTAGAACTATAATTAAATATTTTTTTAAGGTTGTATAGAAACGAATTTATTTTTAAATGTACTTAATAAGAAAGATTTCCTTTTATGAGCATTTGTTGAGTAATGAGCAGTTAACGTAAGTAGTAAAATTTATGTGAATTAGAGAAATATGTAATTATGACTTTTTGTTAATATAAATAGAAACTAGTTATCGTAACGTAAAAATATATATATAAATATTTTTTACATATATTTTTTACGATATATATATGAAAAAAATATGTCAACAAATATTTCCGATACTCATTTCTTCTGTTTTGTGCTTAAAATTCTAAAAAAATAATTAGAAAAATAAAAAAAAAATTAATAAATAAATTAACGGGAAACAAAATTAATAATAATTAATTATTTAATTTAATCATGTTCGCTCTGGTTATATTAAAAACAACTTTGTTTACATTTCGCTAGTCCCTATACAAATTTAACTGAATTTACTAATACGTTAACGAGATAACAGTCTAGATAAGCTCTTATGTACATTAGAAGTAAGCAAAGCATGTGATACTGATAAGTTAGTTAAAATTTAAACATTGTGTGCTTTCTCAAAATTACATATTTATTATCTTACTACGCAGTTAGATTTTATTGCGAAAAAAGGTATATTATAGATAGATATAAAAGATATTTTAAATGGTGGGGGAGTGGAACTATTTACCTACTTATATATATAAAAAAAACTGGTTGTGTGTTCGATGCCCATTCGAGGAAATGATTTTTTTATTTAAATGTATATTTCCATTTCTTTGCTCTGGTGTCGAGGCAAAGCGTGGTGTTGAGTTCTGCCATTCAACACACATGCTTCGAACATTGGATGGAAAGTGAAGAACGGAGTGTTAACACTAGGTTCCCTCTGCCTACCCTGCTGTATGCGGGATACAGCGTGAAGCTATCAAGTATATACGAAATACATAGCGTGAATGAATTCAAAAGCATCTTGCAATCAATAATGAACAAAAATAAAATATACCTACTCTCATAAACTAGTAAATCTACTTGATTATTAAATTGTTTTTTATGAATGTACGCAATAAAATAACTGAGATTCATTTAATATTCTGGCATTGTGCTTTTCAATTTTCCTTTTTACGACCGACCTAGTTTATTTATATTAAATAAACTTGAAATATTAATGTTAAAAACCATAGTACAGAGCATTTAAAACTCTTTAATAAATCTGTTTTTTTTTTTCCTTTAAACATCCTAATATCTAATTGACATTGAAGAGAACAGTCCTAGCCCTCACAAAAGCAAGTATATCTATAGTCAATTTAATTGAAAGTCTCCTTATCAGAGCGAAGAAAAGGAAAATATTAAATATTTCATGCCCTCAAGTCGGAATCGAACCCATAACCGTCGATTGTAAACTACAGTCGCCCTGCACCACGATGTCCCCAATTACCGTAATCGCCTATTATTTTCAATACAAACCTACTAAACAATTTGTTTTAATTTTTCATTTTTACCTATAAACTGGTATGGATTTATGCATAGCAAGTGCTCGAATTGTATTAAAATTGCTTGCGTTTAAATATTGTTATGTGTAATATACATATTTTATATACGCTCGCATAATATGAAGTGGAGCGCGCCTAATAGGTTAGTATGCAGGTATTTATAATATATTTTGGTTTAATTAAAGTAAAATTATGATTCAAAAACTATATTAAAATATATATTTTTGACAAGGCCATCATGGCGCAGCGTCATAGAGTGTGAGTGTATGCGTAACGGTTGCGGATTCGAGTCCAACTCGAGGAAAACAATTATCTCTGGTAATCTGGTAATGATAAGGTACAGCATCAGTTCCACCATTCAAATTACAATTTCCTGAATTCAGGCTCAAAGCTTAGAACTGACTATATTGAAAATTTGAGGTTAGGTTCTGTAGGTCTTTCATTATTTCTTTTTTCTTATAGAGGAAGCGTAGCCAAGCGAAGTATTTAAATAAAAAAAAATACACCAATTTAGATACAAAACTACAATCATCGTTGTTTACGACGATCCATCGACGGATAAGTTAGATACTTCCCAGAACTAAAACAGAATTAGGTACTTTTATAAGCACATTTTTTATAAGAATTTTCTTTAATAAATAAATCATGTATTAAATATTAATAGAGTAATAAAATTTCAACAATATATCTAAATATTTGATCAGTAATTTTGGTAGTAAGACAACCTTAATTTGACATTTATTAATGTACAAACAGCCAAAGAGTAAAAATAAAATGATAGACGACCGCCGCTGTTCACAGTTGACGCAAAAAGTACCTACTGGATGAATTTCAATTCTTTTTTCTATTTCCTTCGTTCTGAAGGTATTCTTTTTATCAAATATCTGTTTACGTATCCAAAAAAAAACAAATTAAAAAAAAATCCTGTTAGCTTATAATTTCATTTACCACATATTTTTCTCTACAAATATTAACAAAGTCGCGTTCCACACAACGGAAGTAGAAAAATGAACTATATATGCATATATTTAATTTAAGTAATATAAACTGCATAATAACTCATCATTTGTATAATTTACAAACTACATTTATGAAGAATGTAAATGTCACGTCACTACGATTTATATGACATTCGACAAATATGTTATAGACAAAAAAAAAATCTATAAGCAAAAATATAGATAATATAATAAATATCCTACATACTTATGTGTAGTACATAATCCAGGCCACATATAAAATGAGCTGGCTTTTATCCAAATAAAGATCGCGTCATCATTGTTACAGAATATGCAAAAACTAAATAAATAATATATATAACATGTTTGTATGATATTTTATCTGTGGTAACGCTTTTTTCACTAGAGAAAAAATATTATATATTTTACATAATTTTACTCTTTACTTTCTTTTCTATAAGAAACATTTGTTTTTCAGTGGAAGTGGCTTAAATTATCAATTAATGGAATATCTATGTATATATCATATTTATTATACAGACTTTCGATCTAGAACGACACAAATCGGTGTTGGGCACCGATTCTTCTAAATAAATAAAAAGTAGAGTAGACTAGCCTACTAAAACCTATCCGCGTTCAGTTCCACCACTCAACATTCGATGCCTCGAAGATTCAGCGGAAAGTGGGCAACGGACTGTCTTAATAGTAGGTTCCCTGTGCCTACCCCTTTAGCGGGATACAGTGTGAAGCTGAAAAAAAAATAAAAGCTAAGTTTCTTGACTACAGTATGAAAATTTGGATTCATATTAGATTTCCATATTTAACTTAAGTAGCTTCCTCCAGCCGTTGGTAGTAAGTCCATAAAAATATATAATAGAGCCATAAATCATGATATCGCGATACACGATACATGCAAATATATTTAAATTTAATACCTAACTATTGTACTTATCATATAAACTGCTCGTATTTTTGCATATTTTGTGCACAAAGTTCGTATGTTAGTTCAATAAAAAAATATTCTCGTCGTAATATAAATGGTTTCTATTTTATGTTAAAAGATAAAGAAATAAGATTTTTTTATGACGATTTTTTAATTTTTTTTATATCCTTTTCCGTTTTGGAGTTATATACGGAGAGATTTGACGAACATAAACTTTGCCTATATCTAACCCAAAGCTGTACCTATTAAGTAATATAATTCAGAAATATCTATGTTCCACTTTTAACATAAATATTTTATTTTTTATAAAAAACGTATATACAATATTATAATTTACTATAAATTATAATCATTAATTTTAAAAAAACAGTTTTTTTCACAAATTGACAACTTTCACATGCATAGGTACGCGTAGATACTTCCTATCACGATTTTATTCTCAGCTGCGTGATAAGAACCACTATAATAAAAAAAATCTAGTTTCGTCATAATATATATAGTTAGATAATAGTCAATTTTAAATTGGCATATGTATACAATACATGTACATGCGTGTAGAGAAGCAGTTTCATACACTTTCAATAACTTACTATTTTTAATTGTTATTAATTGCTGTACATAATTGATTTATATAGTAAAATATATCTTGTTATTTAATATAATGTAATAATATAGTGAATATCTTACATAATATATTTAATATTTTTATTATCCTTGCTCCAGTAAAAAGATAAGGCGCGGCGTTAAGTTCCGCCACTCAACAAATAATGGAAAAAGAAGAATAGAGTATATATATATATATATATGTGAGGTACAGCATGAAGTTGAAAAAGTAATATAACACTTTAATAAATCCGCCTACTCAATATACTGAAAAAAGGTATTTATTAAAAACCTTCAAAAAACCTCTAACAAATTGTTGGTTTGATAAAAATAGAAAACTAAAATATAGAAAGAAGGAAACAAGAAAGAAGAAGCAAATAAAATAAATAATTCGTAATTTGTCTACAAACAACAAAAAATTATAATGTAATGGACTTTTGTACCACGATTTTCTTTCTCATTAAGGTCATTTTATTTATCATTTTATTTTCATTATTTTGGGTGTAGATTTGATGCCAACTAGAAGTAATGAATTAATTTCTTATATCCGTTCAAAAAAAAAAGAAGGAAAGTGCAAAACAGAATGAATAGATTCTCTCTACCTAACCTACTATATATACAATAGTGTTAATTCTACTAATATTAATTAAGCTAAGATAGCGTCTAAACAAATATTATCATCACACTCGCTTGTTACGTCAACTACAGGTTTACTTTCTAAGTTTAGTTATATTTCTACTCTACTCCTTCCTACTTCACTATTGTACTGTATAAGAAAAAGAAAGTTGCAAAAGCAGTGAAATGTAGAGTTCAAATCGATTGATCAGTAGGTATTCTTGGCGTGACCCAGAAAATTGAGAAATTCGTCGACTCATGGGTCTATGGTCGTATCTGGGCCACCACATGTTTACACTGTCGTTAGTCGCAGAGCTAAAAAAACTAAAAATTGAAAATATGTCCATATTCAAAATTATTTGAACTATTTATTTGGATTTTTTTAATACTGACATTTCGCTTAAAACACCTTGATGATAACTTGTCAAAGGAAATGTCGAAATTTTAATTGATTATTATTTATAGTTTCATTAAATAATTGATAATATTTTAATATTCATATTTACATAAAATATATACATAGATATTTACAATCATACATACCTATACGAAAAAAAGTATTTAATGTTTTGGAAATTACGGACGTAATCTGTATGCAATTAAATCTCAAATAAATATTCTTTATTTTTTCTCCCACATAGCAGTGTAAGTATAGAGAACCTCACGACCTAGTGTTAAAACGCTTTCGCCCAAATTCTGGACCGGATTTCATTTTGAGTGGTGGACCAGAGCGGAGAGTATATGAAAATATTAAATATGACATTTCCCCCTAATTGGAATCGAACCTACAGTCTGTCGCACTTACGCACGCTTGTACCCCTACGGCATCACTGTCCTCACAAAATTATCATCAATATTTTTTTTATTTAATACTTTTTAAAAAAAAACTCAGCTAGGTCACTCAATGATTAACATCTGACGTGCTATTACAATTTTACAGTACGCGTTTGCAACTAGCTGTAACTATACATAAGAACATACCGTTAAACAAACCGTTTCTAATTAGGCGTTGCGTTGGTTCAATTGCCTCTGAAATTCGGGTTATAAAGTTTATTTGAGCCTTTTGTACTGAATCAGTGGGTGATAATTATAAAAGTAGGAAAATAGAACGAGAATGATGGAACCGTATTATGCCAATGTAAGATAATCATTGGATACATAAACTAAATGTCCGTTCTCCTTTGATTTACGGTATAAGAAATAATAGATTTTTAAAATTAAATCTACGAAAACACATGTTCATTATATATATATATAGCTTTTAGATTCACGCAGTAACCCGTACATAGCAGGATACGTAAAAGGGACCTGCGAACCTAGTGCTACAACACTTCGTTCCCATTGAGACACTTCCGTTCCCCACTTTCTGCCAAATCCTGGGAGTTTTGCATTAGCGGTATTCAATTAATTATATTTTAGTATATAAAATAAATGGCATTAAATTTATACATAAAAGCTATATAAAAAAGAGAATATCTAATTGTATCACTAGGATGTTTTCTATTTATTCTCCACGACGCGGTTGATACGTAAAAATAACAAAAATGTATAAGGAAATTTAATTCAAAATTAATCTACTGTTTCTGGAGAAAACAGGCACTCAGCCAATTTTAAATTAGGTTATATAAACGTATTATTCCACTCCAAGTACAATTTCAAAGACAGGTTCAAAGATCAAATATATTATAAGCTCATATATTCGTCAAGCAAAAGAATTTTAATATATTAACACAATTACACCTCTTATAATTAAAATAAATAAAATAAATATAAAATAAATATAATATAATAATGAGAAAATAGATTATGTTGATGAGTACATATATTTGGGGCAGCTTATAGCCGCGAAAGATACTATGCAAAAGGAAATTGACAGAAGGATAGCTAACACGTGGAGAAGGTATTAGTCACTAAGTGAAGTGATGAAAAATAAAGATATAGCAATGAAAGAGAAGAGAAAAGTATATAATATGTGCATTCTACCATGTTTAACATATGGTTGCCAAACTTGGGCCATATCAGAAAAAATAATGAAAAAAATAAACGTATGCCAAAATGGTATAGAGCGAAGTGTAATTGGCGTGAAGAGGAAAGATAAAGTAAGGCTGAAAGAAATAAAAAGTAGAACAAAATTTAGAGACGCAGAAACAACATGCAAGACTTTAAAATGGAAATGGACAGGGCATATGTTGAGAGAAACAACTGAGAAATGGACTAAAACAATAACAGAGTGGTACCCCAGAATTGGGAAAAGAAATAAAGGGCGACAAATGAAACGTTGGGAGGATGATATTAAAAAAGTAGCTGGTACAGAATGGATGAGGATAGCGAGAGATAGAGAGAAATGGAAAGGTTTAGAGGAGGCCTATGTCGGAAGACAAGCTGTTGACGAAAGCCGATCGTCTTCGCATATAATTAATTAAGGAAAACCAAGTATATAGATAGTAATAGGAAATAGGATAGTACAATCGGTAAATAAATAAGAACGCACCATATTGTAAAATGTTTACAGCAATAAAGGCTTATTTTATTTTTATTTATTTTATTAGGTCAAGATTTGTTATTCTGTGAAAGGTTCATATGAAACGGTCACCCATCAATGTACGCGTCTAAAAATAACTTGCTTAACCATCTGATTCAGACATCCTTAAGCTAATAATACATTAATAATTCCTCATTATAAAATAACGACAGTTAAAATGGTTAGAGTTCGACTCTACCTCGCTTAGGCGGTCTTTTGTAACTTCAAAGAGACCCTGGATCCTAGTAACACGTGTTTCGTTCTTAATGCTAATTTTACATTACTAAAATTAGCATTAGATAGCTTAATATTTACTTGTCGTTCTATAAAGTTATTTCATCAAATTGTTATTTCATCGTTATTCTATATGTTAACTTTATATACATATAAATATTATATAGATTGAGAGAGTGTAACGAGGCGTTGTGTACCGCTACTCAACACCCAATCCCTTCAGAATTCAGCAGAAGTGTTTTAATGAGAACGTAGTGTCTTAACACTAGATTCCTTCTTAGTAGTTAGTAGTTAGATTAGTACATACCTACAACTATCAAGATCAGTTTATAAACAAACTAATTAATGTTATAGAAAAAGAAATTGCAAACGAGGTCAATGAAATTCAAATTAATTTGCAAAGCTTGTGTACATTTCTTCAGAAACGTACATGACCTTTTAAACCTTTAACCGAGAACGACTCCAATTAATTATATAGAATGAATATAACATTCATTAGAAGAATCCGTTAGTGCATTTTTCTAATAAACGATTTTTTTTTTTTACATACAAGACAAAACAGGAGATTCATCCTATGAAAATAGATTGTTGCCGAATCTATATAAATGAAAATAATTCATTTCCTCGAGTGGGAGTCGAACCCATAACCCACACGTTTACATTTACCGCGGTAAAATCATAATAATATATTTTATTAAAATTATTTTGCGTAATAATTTGTTCTTTGCAAATTCAAACATAACCGTGAAGACAAACTTTAAATTTTAAAAAAATATATCTGCTATTTATTGTAGAGAATTTAATAATTAATTTTTATCCATAGAAAGTCTATAACCGGTTGTACGTTAATTATTTTTTAATCATATTTTTATTAATTAATATAATAATCTCATGGCAGCCATAACTTTTTTTAATAAATTAATTAATATGATATGAGTTGGACGATAAAATATAGTCAATTTAATTAGCGAATATAACCACATGGGATGGGCGGATCATTATCAGCAGAACGTTATAATATGTTAATTAAATTATTTTAATATAGATATATTTTAAGCAGATTAAAAAAAATAACAACTTTTTTTGTGCCCATATAGTTTTAAGGCTGCTGAATGAGATTCTGTGAAGCAATTAAGAGGTACGAAGCAAGAAAGGGTACATGTAAGTTTAAATTTTATTCTTTTACATATTTTTTCTTATTTTCCTAGCCAGATTAGATCAATAGCGGACACTGGGTCCAGTCACTCCATTTTTTTTCGGTCTCGGCTTACACGGCAAAAAACATACTTGAAAATCAAGTTAAACAGCTATATAAATAATAAATTTAAATTGCAATGTTATCATACTCGTATATACCGTTACATATGATTTTGAGTCATGTACTCAAACTTTATTTTATTTTTCTTTAATGAATGTTACAGTATTAGTTTAAAATACTTTTAAATTTAATTTATAGATAACTTATTTTTTATTAAAACTTGGAATCTCTAAGCAAAACCTAATTATTTAGATATTAACAAAATATATTCTTATCTTTTTGTTGCTTGCGCGAAACAACACAGATTAAACGTAGATTAACCTTAGATTAAGAATCCGTAACTTCTAACTTCCTGTCTTATCTTACCTGTCGTAAGTATTTTGTCTTCCGACGAAAAAAAATATTATAGTCTAAATAATCTACTAACTAAATATTTTTAATTTTTAATTAAAATAACGAAATATTTACCAATTTTAAAAATTTCTATTGACACTGTTACATCGTTATATAAAATATGCAAAAGAAAGCGCACTAAGATGCTATTTTCAATGTCTGCATCTAAAGTCTAATCTGTTGGTCGACACGTCAAAAATAATACTAAGACACTTTAAGGTTATTTTTATTTTTAAACTGAAATTCAAATTCTCATTCATTAAAATATATGGAAACGTCAATTTATCTTATTAGAAGATTTTTATACTAACAATACCAAAATTAACAGTACGAACAAAAAATATTTAAGCCAAAGTCTACGTTTTATAAGGCCGCTTCAACGGAAGGAGTTAAAAAAAGCTTGACAATGCTTACCAGACCGGTTGACCTTTCATCACGGGGTCCAAGCACCAGTGCATCACCTTATACACTAATACACACCAGCACCGTTCATCTTTATCACTGATCACGAATATTGTTAAATCACCAACACACGACCTCACCGCTCAACAGTCAACGTACGACTAGCTGACGCTGACGGGCCAAACTAGCACCGTACTACGGCTAAGAGTGGTCTTTTTTGTTGTAAATTTAACTTTATGTTAAAAGAAATAAGGTTGTATTTGAGTTGGTGGGTATCGGTGTTTACATCTGTTAGAATCGATATGTGAAATGAGATGCAGAGGAAAGTAAGTAGGCGCATTTCCTAGAATGCTGCGGGCACCATGTTGTGGTCAGTGTCGTTTGGTGTTTGGATTTGGTATAAATAATGGGACATGGTCACTCGAGGAAATGGATTATTTATTTACGTTTATATTTTCATTTCTTCGCTCTGGTGTCGAGGCAAAGCGCGGCGTTGAGTTCTACCACTCAACACACAATGCTCCAGAATTCGGTAGAAAGTGGGGAACGGAGTGTCTTAACACTAGGTTCCCTCAACCTACCCTGCTGTGTGCGGGATATAGCGTGAAGCTGAGTATAGTGAACTCTACATAAATTAGAGAGATCAATTAGTGTATCTGACGTTCAGTTAAATGTTTTCGAGGTAAACCATTTATTGAAAAAGATTCTCTTTAGAAATATTATCTATCTATATAACAATAAAGTTCGTAATCAATAATTGGTATTTTTTTAAAATGACTTGACATGTCATAGGTAAAAAGAATTGACTCAAAACGATAGTCATGGGTTCGAATTCGGTAAGAACGAAAAATTGGACAGCGGAGTCATCTTTTTCTTTTTCAAAAATTCATACTTGTTTCTGTGGATTTTATTATCAAATTTGTTCCATATATATATCGATAGTTAGCTATATGTATATTAAATATTGATGAAATATATTTTTGCGTGGTCGCGCAGAATGGTTTATCAAATTCACATTTTCCACGAAAGCATTTTCCTTTAGGAAAATCAGATATTGAAATCTCAAGCAAATTTGTGTTGGTGACATTTTTGTGAAAAATTTTCTTATATTTACGCTTTTTCTTCATTTTCCGCGATTTTTTTAAATTTTAAAATGAGTAAAAAACTTTGTAATACAATTTTGATATATTGTTGTAGATAGAATAATTTCATTTAAATATTTTTTGCTGGATATTTATTTAGAAAATGTATAAAAAAAGAACATAGAGGGAAATTAGTATACGTTTGCTTGCTCTGGAATAACTCTTTAAAAATTTTAAAATATTTATTTGCTGTTGTTTATCATTAATTACCCCTACCATTTTTGCATGGCAATTCAAGGTCGCGTCGCCTTTTGTTTTTTTACTAGAGCGAGAAAAATAATTAATTCCCATGAGTGGGAATCGAATTCACAACGATCGCGTCTATAGTCAGATGCTGTGCCGTTGCGCCACAATGACCTCAATCTAAAAATTATCGCTTGCCATGGAAAAGGAAAAACTTAAGAAAAAATGGCTAAAATCAACTGCTTTTCCCAGAATAACTTACATACGTGTTCTCTACATTTATTGTTTGTTTATGTAACGAGTGGTTCTGTAGAATATTATTGTATATAGATTGTAAAATAAGGAGGAACATAATCTGATTCACATATTTTTCATCTTTACTCATCTTCCTTATTACCACCGAATAATTTATAGTGATAGTGTAAATTATTAGGTGTAATCACTCTGTCTTCTACTGTCCGCCTATTTTATAGGAATTAAGATATATAAGTAAGACGACAATGCCATACTTTATGAAATGTCACTAAGAAAATGATAATACTTTGAATAACATCCATATCATAATCCTATGGCTATGCCTTTACGAATATATCGTCTTTTTTGGTGTATCCATAAAAATAAAAACTCTTGTTTTACTTTCAGTGAGATTCTTATTATTGTCATTGTATAGATATCTATTTAATTCTTATATATATAGGTCGTCGTGGCGTAGTAAAACTAACGGTTATGGGTTCGATTTTCATTAAGGGGTAATACGGCGTTGAGTTCTACGAGTACATATCACACAAAGTCTTAAAAATTTCAATAATTGAAATATCAGATACAGCCTGAAACTAGAAAAAAGATATACATATTAGGTATTTAACTTATTTTGTACGGATTCCCTCCAATTTGTGATTTTTTGACATTTCGTACCAATTGCGAGTTTAGCTTATTTAATAAGAATAGAGCTTCCTTCTAATTAACATTAATCATTTAAATTATATGTTTGAAGAATGTAATATTTGCTGTCATAAATGAATGTTTTTTTTATCTATTGTTGTTATAGAATATAGTGCGGCGTTGAGCTCAGCCACCCTACTCAATGGCTCTAGAATTCTACGGAAACCGGGAAACGGAAGCCTTAATGTCATCGGTGTGTCTTAACACTATACATGTTTTAATAAAAACTTGAATTGTACAACTTTTAGAAAGACGTCACAATATATCATTAAGACAGTATTTCAACAATATTGAAATTCAAGTGTCTGTTTTCAACTTAACGAAACACTGTACAGACATTGTGAGAAGTGATTCTAACTTTTAACAAGCTATAACTTCAAAGCAACTTTTGAACCATAAAATATTTTTACAATAAACGAAGTCTATTATGTAAAATAAATGTATTCTAATGTATTTATATAAAACAGAATAAATTCTAATTTAGATAGTGTTAGATATTTTAGGCTATTCAAAATTTAAATGGAAATATAAATGTAAATAAATATTTCACTGCCTCGAGTGGGAATCGAACCCACAACCGTCGCGTCGTCAAATTTCCATAATCTTGTGGATTACTCCTAATGTTTTTCTACTAAATGATATAGAGAGATAGAAGATGAAGATCTTGTAGAGTAGATAAACAATGTATAGAAAATAATTTAAAACTTTTATCTAAATAATTGGTCTATAATATGTATAATAAGTTTCACTAACATTCACAGTTCGCTCTAGTACGTAAGTTCTTCCGCAGTTATTAGGAAGTGGAAGTAATTTTCCACATTATATGGCCAAAGTTTCAGTATTCAATAACCGCATTAAAAGTTTTCTCCTTGATGTTTTTGTCTTACATAGCTGGCAGGGAAAACATGGTGTCAAAACACTCTATTTTACAATTTTTACAATTTTTTACACTCTATTTTAAATTCGAAACACTGCGTGTTGAGTGGGGGAACTCAACATCGTTATTTTTTATTTCTAGGAGGGTGGAGAAATAAAAAATAATTATTTTCTGCAAATATTGCGCCGAAACGGCAAGTTTATTACAAAACCTACTTACATTAATACAATATTTCTGATTTAATATTGAATGAGTTACAAATAAAAATCACGAGCAAACAGTTTCTATTCAAGCCCTTCAAGGAGTCTTTACACGACCTTCCTTCTATATCTACACCGTGTACCGAAGGTCAAAGAGATCCTCCCCTTTCTCCCCTTATTGAGTCTTGCATCATACATTTAATACTTCTAGTAGATTAAATAACATTGTAACGTTGCTCTAATATAATTATTGCTACAATAACGCCATACAATGTTTATCTTATTTGTGTATATTATATAAGGTTATATATAAGCGCTTTTAAAAATCGCTGGAAAATAAAACAGATCGATAATAATCAGAATTTTTAAGTAAAAAACAAATAATAATTATAAATTTGATAGATAATAAATAATGGATGAAAACAGAAAAAAAGTATATTTCTATATACCTAATTATAAAGACGAAAAGAAACCTATTTTTACATTTAATTTTACTTTTTCCAGGCCGTCTTAGCGTAGGAGTACAAGCGTGCGAATGTAAACGCGATGGTTGTGGGTTCGATTGTCACTCGAAGGAATTAAAAATGTAATATTTTCATTGAGATCAGCTACTCAACTAAAAAAATCCTACTTGGCTAGAGACAGTACGCATACAAATTAATTGAGGAAGCAAAAAACATCTACACCAACTCGAAATCTAACAGAACTCACCGACTACTATGGAAAGTTGTCTGTCGAGTCTTAAAACGTAACATACCGGTTATCATCATAGCTATTTAATAAATCTAACAGCAAACGACATTTGGAGAAATTATAATTAATGTTAGAGTATAATACCTATTTGAATAATATACTCTTCTCGTCTTATTGATGCAGTGGAATTGAACTTAGAGGCTGTTGTGGTGCAGGGACACAAGGGTGTACTGTAACACGATAGGTAGTGGATTCGATTTACTTAAGGAAATTAAATATTTAATGTTTTTATTTTCTTCACTCTAGTGTAGAAGCAATAGCACGGCGATGAGATCCGCCACTCAAGACGCAAGGCTCGTAGATAATACGTAAAGATATAAAGATGAAATATAAATATTAGTTACTCAATTAATTTTAAATAGAAATATTCAAGTAATGTTTCATTTTAAAACTATATGTTAAAGAAAAGTTTTGGTTTGGAAAAACAGTAATTCACTGGACGAAGGCAAGCTTTCAATCCGCATTCAAGAGATAAAACAAAGTTGTTTACTCTGTCCGTACGTTGTTACATCACGAGTGCGTGTTCGCATTATACTCCGTCAGTTTAAAAACAATTATTATCTAATAATATATATATTTTTTCAATTATAGATTTAATTTCTATAATATTAGAGTAAGAATACAATATCTATGAATACGTATCATTCATTTTCGTTTTTATAGATTAAAAGAAAATCAAATATGAAACATAAATAATTGTCATATCATGAATAAGTTAATCAATAAGTCAAAAGTACTGAACGAAAGCATAATTGTCCTTTTTATTTATATATAAAACCCATTTTTTTCGTTACAAAATAATATACATTTTAGATTTTATTTTTTATACATTTTTAAATATGTAGTATGATTTTTACTTGTAACCCAATGAAAACAGCCACAAACTAGTACATTGGGTCGATTTACATTAGCACAATGAGGTCTCGGAGACCAGGTACGTCAGAAAATAATGCTTAAGAATGGAAGAATTCAAATATTTACTGACTTGTTCGTCATATAATAAAATAGAATATTTTATAGCCGCAATAAACAAAACAATACATTATTATATCATTAAAGTTGATATGGTGAAAACAGATTGCTATAAATAGGTACATAACTATATAATATTAAATATTTTCAATTTTGATTTTTTAAACATTAGCTTCACGTTGTATCCCGTATACAGCAGAGTAGGCAGGAACCTAGTGTTAAGACACTTCGTTCCCCAGATTCTACCGAATTTTGGAGGAATTGCGTGTTCAGCGGCAGAACTCAACGCCGCGCTTTGCCTCGACACCAGAGCGAAGAAATGTTAATATAAACGTAAATAAATATTGCACTTCCTAGAATGGGGATCGAACCCACAACCGTCGCGTTACAGTCACAGGTACGTTACGTGCCGCGCGCCACGACGGCCTCTAAAAATTATGGACTAAAAATGTTAGTTATTATGATATCATTGCATACTTCCATCAATGTATATAATACATGTTTTAAAAGTATAACAAAACTATTAATATTTTTAAGCAATTATATGAAATTTCAATACAAGTAAATCCATGGTATTATAAAAATTACAATGAGATTACAATTGTAGCTATAGATAAATACGAATACAAAAAATACAATCGAAATAATTATAGTATACAACTACAACATTGTATACATTTATACGAACATAAAAGAAAATATTATTATTGGAAAATTAAATCCTTTATCTGTATCAAAATCTTTTTAAATATCGTAAAAGCTTTATAGTATTTTATTCCTTTGAATTTAATTCTATTTATATTTACTATTTGAGGCTAGGCTAGGCTAGGCACGAGAACGTGACTGGTGGTGGGTTCGATTCCCTCTCGAGGAAATTGAATATTTATTAAAACATTACACTATACTCAATACGAAATGTTTCCAGAATTCGCCGGAAAATGGGTAACAGAGTGTCTTAACACTAGGTTCCCTCTGTCTACCCTGCTGTGTGATACATCGTGAAGCTGATTTTGTAAAAAGTATTTTTAGATCACAGTAGGAGTACGTAATGCTGTTTTAGAATCTATTATTTGTTAGAGAATGTGGGAGAGAAGAGATTTAAATTTAATACGATTAAAGTGTCGACGGCCTAATGAATAGAATTCTATTCTACTCGTAAATTATGATACATTTTGAAAATGGCAAGTTGAACTGCCTTTTATGAATGTATTTGTATATACAGAGTTATACTGCATTGTTATTTTTTTTAAATACACCTAACAAAGGTTAAAGAGGATTTGTATAAAAATATTAATTTTAATTCAACGTATAATATCAAATAGGTATATTGTTCAGAAATATATTATTGAAGATGTTGTCGCGCATTTTAAAAGACAAGCAAGAGGATAAAAAACTTAACATTGATTTAAAATCTATTACTTCTTTTCAGAAGTAACCTAGTGCATTCTCCACTTTTCCTCTAAT
This sequence comes from Heliconius numata, assembly GCA_016802625.1. Classification (NCBI taxonomy): domain Eukaryota; kingdom Metazoa; phylum Arthropoda; class Insecta; order Lepidoptera; family Nymphalidae; genus Heliconius; species Heliconius numata. Next base: position 14,149 of record JAEBDU010000109.1, on the reverse strand, counting down.
TCGCGCTTTGCTTGTTACGAGAGCAAGGCAATTTAAATATTAAATATTCGCATGGGACTCGAATCCATCGTATATGGCTCCTGGGCCACGACCAGTCTATAATAAAATAACATATAATACCATAAATATTCTTCAATTACGAAACAAAATAACAATATTATTGTCATCCATCTAAATTCCAAAGTATCTATATTAAAATATGGTCAAAAATGTCGCTTCCCTATCAAATTAGGCTATCTCTTGTATACTAAATATTGATATGGAATAATATTAAATTAAATTCCGTAAAACTAGTGTCCTTGCACAAAAGTGGAACAACAGGTACTTATTATGTTTCCTATACTGCCCTTGAAAGTGCACATTGGTGTCCGGAATAACCTTTTTCATATATAGGGCAGGTGAAATGAGAAGATTCACACCTGCCCATAAAAAGGTGGACTTCAGAAACTGGCAACATTGTCTTCACTAAAATTGTTACCAGAGCGGGAAAAAATAAAATATTAAATACTAAAGGACAATTTAAGGCTATTTTTTTAATATTTACTTATTTTTACAACCATTTTGTAATTTAGACTATAAACCTAAAAAAAGAAATTAAATATATTTGAGGAATTACCCTTGGAAGGAGAAGTGTACTTACAACCTCGTTCGTCAGTTTCACCAAAAATAATACATCGGAAGAAGTTTTGTATGTCGTTATATATAATTCACATTTAAATTCATCACATGACACATTCAGTAATGTAAGTTTTGTGGAACGGAATACTGAATCATTGCAATCAAATATAAAGAAATTCAGGTTAGGTTGTGAGAATCATCAGATATTATAAATAATGGACGCCAATGTCACAAATTAAATGGATAAAAATATATATACATTCATACTTTTGTAAGATTATATTTCAATGCAGGTGAATAGGCAGAGGGAACCTACTGTAAAGGCATTCCGTCGTCAACTTTTCCAGACATTGCGTGTTGACTGTTGGAACTCAACGCCGTGTTTTCTCTCATATCAGATCGAGCATAAAAATAGTGATTCCTTCAAATGGGAATCAAAGCCACAAACTTTGTGTCTAAAGCCAGAAGCTGTTCCGCTGCGAATTCTAGCATTATTTTTACTATAAGAATCTAAAAAAAACACTTATTAAGTCCTTTTTAAAAGAATATCTTGCATTTCAACTGTATAATCAAGCCTGTGGTTGGACTTAAAATAAACACCTCGTATGTCGAACAAGTCAACAACCTCGGTGCCACGTGGTGGGGAGATGTGCACTATTTATACCAGCATTATATTAGAATGACGTAACAGTTTATCATTATATGACAAAGACTAGCGGACGCGCGCAGCTTCGCTTGCTTATTTAGGGGTCTAAATTTCAAATTTTATAAATATCGATGGCGGTTTAAATGTTTTAGATACAAACGTTTAATCCCTATTTCGCCCCTTTAGGGTTAAAATTTTTCAAAATCCCTTAGTGGATGTTCAGATTACAAAAGTAAACATCTGTCCAAATTTCACGTTTCTACGCACAGCGGTTACGTTTGTGCGTGCGTCTTACCTCAGTCAGTGAGGACAAGTCCTTATAAAAATATATATAGATTAACCTAATAAATAATTAATGTTGTATCTATACATATTATTAAATTGTAACTCATTGCCGTCTGTACATAAAGGATATATGAGACAATCTACTTTTTGGTGCATATTAATGTAATCTCAGGTGGCTTAACACTAGGGTCCCAAGTTCCCTTTACTTACACTGCTAAGTGCAGGGTAAAACGTGAAGCTAAAAATACGCAAAATTAAATAATGTGATAAATTAATATAAGTACGTACTATATTTAGATATAACTTTTCCTTCCTTCATTATATATAGATTTAGTCGTATGATTCTTTTACATTCATTTCATGTATAAATGTATTCCAAAAAGGAAAATATATTTTTTATGAAAAAAAGCCAAAGGTACGTAAGGGTCACCTGATGGAATGTAGGATATTAGTAATGAGGTTTACAATGGCAATTCTAATAACTATGTTAGTATAAACTGTATCAACTATTAACACTTAAATAAAGCAAAGAACTATTTAAAAAAAGAAAAATAAATAAACTATATAAAGATAATCGTACTTGTTAGACGCCCTCCGCCTTCATTGACCTTCCCAAGAACCTCCAATCTGGATTTATCATATCCAGAAGCACCCAACGACCTTAACCAGAACGTCAGTCCTATTGGTAAAGGAAATTTCTTATAGAGCAACGCAGAATAAGGGCTAGCCTAGCAACGTTGTTAATCCACGAACAAATGTATGTATATTTTTTATATATTTTATAAATATACGTAATTCTTTAAAAATAATATATATTTCAGAGTAGGTTTTCGCCCTGGTAGTTTGATATGTTCCAACTGGGCCCTTACGTCAATTCAAAAAATAAACCACCAGAACAGTTTACGTAAACAAGAAACATACAAAGAATACTTATTATAACGTTCGAAATAACCATGAATTCACGATTTTATATTCGGTTCCGACAGCAGAGAACGATTTCAACAACACCTTTGAACGTGAAATGTCCGATCTCACCATATAGATATTTTTACATGACCCGGATATTTTAAATTTTCCTTCCTATAAATTTACTTATTTACTTTATATGGTGGAATAACAATTTATTTATTTAGATGTTTACAATTTAATGATGAGTTTATAAATAGGGGGGACCGGGTGGCCCGTACCCATCCCAGAATAGTGTTGTGTCGACCCCAGAAACTGTGCTAACCAAAAAAATTACCTTGAAAAACGTTTACAAAAACATATTTGTTAAAAGGTTAAAGGTAAGTTAACTCCAGGCCCTCCCTAGAATAAAACTCTAGATACGCTTAAGAATAACACTATCAAGGTCAAGGCTATCAAGATGTGTCTGACTGGGTAAACTAGGGGTGGTTTTAAATCCAAATATGTATGTATGTGTAATATGTACCATATTGAAAATAGAACTTTTACTGTTATATCTACTGCAGTAGTTGTTTGGATTAAGAAGGCAGAATGACAGTCATTTCTTTCTATAACTTGTAATTCTAATCTTCTCCCTTCTCTGAATACAAAACTGTTAGATAATAAAACACTAATCATTTCTTAACACTTTGCAATCGTAATATGAATCAGAATGGCTCACAACTTTGGAACTTGGCGGTTCTCCAAAATAGGACCGACGATGCTGGATGTCATGAATAACCGTTTCTCTCAGAAAACTTTTAAATCTTTTCCGCTATCATGTAGAGAGAAATTCTTGTATACGTCGTAGTTGTCCCGAACTGAAATACTGTAGTACTTTTTACATTGTATGTAATGCTTGAGGAAAAAGATTGAGCTTTTAACGAAAAGTCAAATTGAATATGAATACTAAAATTTATGGAGGTCAGTCGTGGCACAATGGTAGTAACTTGCTTAAATGCGACAGGTTGTGGGTTCGATTCCCATTCGAGGAAATGAAATATTTAAAATTTTCTATTCCTCGCTCTGGTAAAAAAGCGCGGTGTTCGGCAATTCGACGGAAATTGCGGAAAGTGTTTTAATAGGCAAGGAGTGTTTTAACACTAGGTTCCCAATTTTTCTGGATAAAAAAATATAAATAGAAATAATCTAAAATAGGCGAGTTCGACGTTGATTTCTATTTCAACTGGACTTGGATCGTAAAAATTTACTTATTTATTATTTGATTTTATCGTAAAAATGAAAGATTTGTTGCAATTTTAAGGGAAAACAGGGTATAGAAAATAGTGAAAGAACATTACTGTAATATGATTTAGTGTACATAGTTGGACAAGTTTCTTGTGTTATTTCGGCCTCATTTAATACGAAATGATCGTCTCTATTATCATAACGTTGCCAGTCATGGGGTAGATTGCTTAAGATATCTATTTTGTTAAAGAAGAGCTATGGAAGTTAGAGGATGTGAAGGACAACTTGGGGAGCATCGTTAGATCAACTCATTAAACATTTTCAAGAAAAAAAATACAGTCGAATTGATAACCTCCTTTTCTTACAGAAGTCGGTTAAAAATATTAATATGTTTTTTTATTCACATTTTTCACACATTGAACATTATCAAATTTACATCATCATCGTCATCAACAGCCATCTTTTGTCCACTGTTGGACATAGGCCTGCCCCAATTCTCGCCACCACACTCGACCTCCAGCTTTTCGGACCCATCCGCTTCCCGCCGCAAATTTACATACTGATATATAATTTTTATTTTACTTTATCCTATTTCACCATCTTACACTTCGACTCATTTGATATTAGGCCGCTCCGTTTTCAATTTCTCGGTTATTTAACAAATTGCGCTGATAGGCGTTTGGTTAGTGGATTCTAATTTTTTATACATTATCTATATAAAAAATATTGAAAATATTGAATATATGTAAACAAATTTATACACTATACTACTACTACTACTGATACTTTAATCTAGAGTCATCTTTAATCGAGAAGTACTCATTAGAACCTTTTTCCTACTAATAAGTATTATCATCTTTTTAGCTTCACACATTATCTAGCAGGGTAGGCAGAAAGAACCCGGGAACCCAGTGCTAAGATCCCCGTCAGTTCAGCTGAGTGGCGACGCTGCGCTTTACTTCGTTATCAGAGCGAAGAAAATGAAAACAATAAATAAATACATTATTTCCTTGAGTGGGAATCGAACCTACATTTGCTTACGCTTGTGCCTCTACGTTAGGGCTATTTAAGTAATTTCTAAATGCGTAACTAATAATATTAAGTTTTATATATAAATAGCATCTAACACAATAATTAATTTAGTGACTTTGAACTTTACACACTGTATAAGGTTTCGTAAAACGACACCAAACGAGAAGCTCTACGGGTAATCCGAATACAATACGAAAATGTATAGAAGTCAAGCTAATCGTCTTAAATAACTACTTATTGTAACCTACAAAAAATGTTATATAAACGGTAATTAACTGATTATATGGAATTAGAAATATTCCCAATTGCAAAGTAAGTCAGTGTCAAGACACTCCTCTCTTCACAAAAATGACTATTAAACAATGTATTTCACAATTAAACAAAGACTAAACAAAAAAATACCCAAAAATATCCATAACTAGCGGCCCGCTCGCGGTTACACCCGCGTGAACTATGTTATTATTAATTTCTGTCTCCATGACTACATCCTAGTGACGTCTATGCAAAATATGAGACTCCTAGCATTTGTACTAACGAAGTTTCATACAAACTTTCGACCCCAAAAACAACCCCTTAGGAGTCGAATATTGCAAATTCCCGTCTTAGCGAGCACCTACGTCCTATAAGTAACTCCTATGCAAAATTTGAGATTCCTAGCACTTGTAGTTTCTGAGATTTCGTGATGAGTGAGTGACCTTTCGATTTTATATATATAGATAAATATAAGTATTTTATACTTATATTTATACGTATATAGATATAAGTATAAAATGGAGAAGAATGTAGTGATTTTCACTATATTATTCCTCCTTACGTTCCCTCTGTATTATGGAAATTGCTGAATTGAAAATAAGAAAAATATAGAAATATACATTTATACAATTCATTTTAAACGTGGACGCGGTCCCATTGTAAACAAGATAGCTAATCGCTACAACGTTTTCGTTGACAGTATAAAAATACCGCTATCTGTTTGTTCTCTTCCTGACATATTTGACTTTTATTAGAAATTTAATGTATTGCTTAATGTTATTGTAATATAATGTGATTCAGCTACCTACCCTGCTAGGGTAACATCAGGATAGATGTTCAGGTTCAGGATAGATGTGTCCCGAATTGGATAGGCACCTCATTTTTTAAAAATCCAACTAATAAAAATAAAAAATGGGGATAGAAAAGTAATAAATAATTAAACATAAAGGATTAAAATAGCAAAATTCATAGAAATCGTTCATATAAAATTTATATATTATTATCGTTCATATATTGAAACTAGGAGGCTATTTTCAAAAGTAAGTCTATCCTGGTTTTACCCTGACGAATAAAAAGTGAAACTAAAATGGTTTAAAAAATACATATATAGGGAAAAATATATTTAGTTAAAGGAAAATAATTGCACAGATAATTTTCATTTTTTTTCCTTAATTAAAAATGTTATACAAATAATTATTAAAATATATTTTAGACGCTGAGTTAAAGAGAAGCAGGTGTCCATCGTCGATTTCCACGAAACTTGTATTTATCGGGGCCGAGTATGTTTTTACGGATGTTTATAAAAGTATTAAAAATAGTTCATTAGTTCCCTATACTTTTATTATAATTTTTATTCTCATTCATTTGCTATAGACGTGTAAAGATGTTATAAGAAGATGTATGTAACCACTCACTTAATATGCAATGCCTCCAGAATCCGGCAGAAAAGGGGGGAACAGAGTGTCTTAATACTAGGTTCCCTCTGCCTACCCTGCTGTGCGCGGGATACTGCGTGAAGCTGATTTTTTTTTTTTTAAGAAATGGTAGTTGAAAAATAAAATCTGTACCAAGTCCAAATTGGATACACTACTTCTGGATTCCGTCTCCATGAACCGAGGAAATAAGGATAAAAACATTCCCACGAGCGAGGATCGAATCCACGATCCATCGACTATATTGTTTTATAAACATAAACATTATACAAGTATTATATTATAAACATGCAAAGTAATTTATGTAACACTCGCGGCTACTTGCACGTGGTTGTGCATAAGCGTGCGGTCAACTTCCTTCATTATGCCGAGGAGAGATGGAGCTTGAGGCTATTAAGATTTTATTTTCTTTTGTCACATTATAAACTAGTGGACCCGCGGCTACGCCTGCTTGAACTATAAGAATATTTTCGCGTCGGTCATACTGTGCCGCTCGAAGGCTAGGTCATTTCGAATCAGTGACATTAATTATTTATTAGAATGTTATACAGTAAACTATAATTTCAATTCATCTAGATAAAATGCTAAAAGTGACTATAATATTTATTTTCATAAGGATGAATATCAAAATGTCGCGATAACGGTTGCCTAGCGACGCGACGGTTGTTATTAACATGGCAGAATGAATTGCATGTCAAATTAGAAAGTACTTTAAAATATATTAGTTTATATGTGTAATGTAATGTTATATAGCCTATAGCACTTCTGAAGAATGCAGCTTTCATACAAAACAAAATAAATGGGACCAGTAGATCCAGAGATCTTAGCGTTCAAACAAACAAACAAACAAACTCTTCCGCTTTATTATATTAGTATAGATTTGGATTATATAAAGAAAAATATGTTTTTAGCTGAACTCTGTACAGAGCACTTAACAGAGTAGGCAGAAGGAACCTAGAATTAAGGCACTCTATCCCCCATTGTCTGTCCATTTTTTAAGACTCAACGCGTTGTTTTTTACCAATGTTAATAATATTGCATATCGTAGTAGGAATCGAACCCATAACAGCCTCATTTACAGACAGACGCTATGCTACTGCACTACGACGGCCTCAGAAACAACATTCAATCAATATTTACTCATGACAACGAACACACTTACCTAAGGACCTACACTGAGTTTAAATAATTAATCAAAATCAATAACGCACAGACCAATTAAAAGCATTTTTTAATATTAAAGATTTTTTTTTTACTTTAAAAGGTAATTTCAAAGCGGAAACTACTCTACTGTAATTGGTTATATATCTTAGTTAATTACTACTGCATTAAAGTACTAATTGCAGTTATCTTGTTCGTAATGGTCATCTCAGCTCGTGTGTACGATAAGACAAATGAGCTTGTTATCACAAACTACAGTAATCATTTTTAAGTATTTTTTGTATATGCTTCAACAAGTTTTTTTTATAGTTTTACGTGTATTTTCACATAGTAAGATAGTCAAATAGAACCTAGTGTTAAGACACTTCGTTCTACTCTTTTGATTCAGTTACATTGTCTGTTAGAACATGATATAAGGCGGCTACTAACGTGGTTTTAGACTAAGCAAGCAAATTCTTTTTTTTCAATTTACCTGATTTATATTTAAAACTGCAACCTTCACTTTCGTCAATTCACTGTAAAAATGATTTTATTTAATTCTTTGAGTTTTTATGCTATTCTGTAATATTTTAACTTATATCAAGGAAAAGTTTTCGGCTCCCCGCAATAATTTAAGAAAATTTATTTAGTGACAGAATTCGAAGATAGGTAAATACTATTATATATTTACTTTATATAGTAAGAAAATTATCACTCTTTATTTTTTTGTCCTTGATAACAATATTTATCGCATATATTTTTGCAAGTAGGAGCACGATAAGATAAGCTAAAGCAAAAATATTGCTTATTTGATTTGGAAATCTTATAATTGCTACAATTATTTATTACAGCATATTACATGCTGGAATTGGTTGGATTACGTGATGCAGGACATGAGAGCCAATGGTCTAACCACCGAGGACGCAAAAGACCGAGCAAAGTGGAGTAGGTTGAGTAGGAAGGCAGACCCTGGTAATAGCCGGGATTAATGCCAGGAGGAAGAAGATTACGTGTTGGAATTTGGAAAATTTCAAGGGATTATTTTATAGTGCCTATTAGAAAAAAATCTTCATGGTGAGTTGTTTGGCGGAACTCAACGCCACGCTTGGCTTTGTTAGTCTCCAGAGAGAAGAAATGAATATTTAAATTTAAATAAATATTTAAATTCCTCGACTGAGAATTAGAAAACTTATAACAATTGTCCAGATATATTTGTCTTTTTTTTCGTATTTTCGTGGCGATTAGGGAATAAAATTGTCATTATTTAATTTAAATCATTCCGGGATATTGTATCTAAATTCATTCACCAGCTTTAACAAATTTAACGCCTTTAATATTTATATTGATCCTAATGTCGACGTCGATGGTCGTGGATTCCTATTATAGAGATGGTAAGAGAATGGTGAAACAATCCTGGTGTTAAAACTCTACAGTACTCTCTTAACTAAAGGAATTACAGCCAGAAAAAACAGACTGTCTAGTATTTAGTATAAGATTAGAAATTAAATTTAAGAACATCTTTTAACTCTATCCTTTCGCTAAAGCAGCGAAATGCAAAAAAGTATGAAGATCTAAAAGGGATTAAGTAAGACTTGACGAAGCCTTTGACGTAACCATCCATTGACACCAATTGAGCACACCTTAAAATGTATAAGTTCGGAATATTTCAAAGGTTGATTCATATATTTATGTATTGATAAAAAGTGCAAATATATTGTTATCTTGATATGAAAACAACGTGAGAGCGTAAATTTGATATGTAATCTCGCAGACTTTAATCAGATTTATTTATTCATATATAATAAAATATAAGCTACATACAGACAGAAATTAACCTCTCGGTCTCGGGTGTCGTCGGAAAAGTGAAAAACAGAAACCACTATATAAGCAAGTAGATATTTAATTTTTCGATTTATCAATAGTTTAACTCCATATTTGGTAAATGGAAATAAAAGAAAATATTAACAAAATTCAATATAAATAAATATTTATGCCTAACCAATACTATATATATGGATAAAATCTAAAAATAACTTTCATTTTGTACAGCAGGGGCAAACGTTCGCTAGTACCGTAATATCATTTCCCAGCACGAGCACTCTCATATCTTGTATCGGGAAATGGAAAATTCAGTGAACAGCCTCCTATTGAATCAATAGCGTGTATGATATGTCACATTTTAGATATACACTTGTATGTCGACTATAGATATAAAATGTATGTAGGTCTATTTTTCAGTTATTTCTAAAGAATTGGAGCTTGAAAATGGAGGACGGAGAATTTTAACACTAGGTTCCCTCTGACAGCGTGAAGCTGATTAATAAATATAAGAGGACTTTTAAATTTCTTTTCCCTAGCGACATACATGTTTGTTCCCACACAAATAATTACGTCAACGGATTATATTTAACTCATATTTTGCCGTAATTGTATTAATTAATAAATTTATAGCATTAGCATATACAAGAGCAATTTTTAAGTTCCTTGTCGGCTCTTCTAACCAGAACTCACTTTGAAGTCGGTGGTAGCTTCATATTCATTCATAAAATATTTTGAATTTGAAAATCACATACGGAAAAATGCATATTCTAAAAGTTCTGTTAAAAAAATATTGTTGAAATATGAACTGACAAACACTTTGCAAATTTTAATAAAACACGTCCGGAATACGCCACAAAGGCAACAGTAACCAGTATAGGGTATGCTTTAAATAGAAAAAAATCTATTTTTAGTCTCACATTTTCCACAGCGATTCAGGCGTAACAGCAGACTGGGTTTTCAAATCATACTTTTATATAGTCTTTATTTTTGCATTCCCTTTATAACTACTGTATTTTTTTTTATTTCTTTGGAATTTTGTTCTATTTCCATCAACGATGTGTATAAATCAAGCTTTCGTCGCATTAAATTCCATCATCTCTTATAGACGAAGCACAACGTTGAGTTCCACCTCTCAAGAGTAGAGGAGTGTCTTAATACTAGGTGCCTTCTACATACCCTGCTAAGAGGAAAGCAAAAGAGAAAAAATGAGTGTGAAACTTTTTTAAAAAAATATATAGTTGAAAAACTAACATTGTAATGGCGTAAAATTAGCATTATCTATACAATACTAAGCTTTTGAATACTAAGCTAAATGTAATAATATATTTTCCTATAAAAAATGTAAATTTATTTATAAGGAACAAAACAAAATGGGTTGCTTTTAAACTTATATACAATTTAACTTTATTAAACCATATATCAGTTTTAACTTTAATAGAAGAAATAGTAGGAGTATCCGTAGTTAATCCATCAAGTGTTTTATCTGGAAAATATCTACAAAGGTCAAATAGCGAGCAGGTAACCCTGACCTGAGCTAGTAGTAAATACATGGAGTCGCTGTTTTCTTGGACAATATCCAACTTTACAAGAAAATACTATAGCTTAAGATCGATATTGAGTTTCTATTTGTATATATTTTTAACATCTCCTAAACACCTCCACACAACCTAAACAGTTTTGTTTTGTTTACGTAAACAGGAAATATCCTGTTTAGGTAGATTAAGAGAAAAGTTACGTGAAACCTAGTGAAAATTCCGGCTTACATAGAAATGATAACACTAATATCAGAATTATATTTTAACTTTAGTTATTCTTTTTACACTTTTCTGAAATATAATATTAAAAAAATATCCTAAAGAATAATTAAATTGACACAAAGAGAAACTAAGACACTCCGGAGAACAAATCTAGAAATATAGACTTCTATATTACCTTATACTTATAGACTTCTACATAGCTGAATATAACTCAAAGGAATAAGTACTTAAGTAAATCACTTCTCAATTGGGGCCGTCCTCGATAGAGATTATTTGGGTTAAGCCATGTCTATGGGGTCAAATGGAAGATATAACGATTATGTCCTTGCTTCAAAGGGTAAGAAGTCTGTCTTTGCAGTAAAACCAATTTCAATGAGGGTCGTGATAAAAAAATTAAAAGGAATAAAAAAAGGATTATACATACAAAGTTTCTTAATAAGACGGATTATACAAAGTTTAAGGAAATCGAATGTATAATGCCGTTTTAGAGATTATTGCAAAAAATATTTTAGGCACATTCAAGTAAGTCTCTGGTGGAAATAGTAAGAAAATTTCATCACAATTTTAGTATTCAGGCTTCAGATTGCTACGTCGATATAGAGGTATAATACTAGCAGCCCATCCCTGGCTTCGCCCGCTTAAATAATATCTAATAATAAATAATCTTGACATAAATTGTAACCTTTGTGCTATTCTGATATACAGGGTGGAAGAGACAGCGCTTCTTTTATTGAAACTGCATATAGGGTAATATATTTCAAACCCACACCTAAGAAATTAATCAAGGTACCTCAACAGTTTGGACGTAGGATTTTTTTTTCATTTCACGATTTTTATCCATACCAGTATTTCGTATGACGCACACATACGTGTGCGACGTTTCCGATTTGACAGGTAAGTGTGTGCGTGCCTATGTTATACTTTACAAATGGCGTTTTATTTTAAAACGATAATTTTATTATTTATTTTGTTTGAAAAAAAAACTTTTTCATTTTTGAGAATTATTTTTTTTCCGAATTATATTAGGCTTTTATAGAGTAGTTAAAACTGTGGTTTCATTTAAAGTGGCGCTGACAATTCCACCCTGTATACCATTAAGTATTAGAATAGCACAAAGGATATATTTAGATTACTATATACTGTAAAGTCTCATCTAAACCCGTTTTGTTGTTTCCTAACAAATTTTCCTAATTATTATATTAGTTAGTACTAATATATTAATTAGTAGTAATAAAAAAACTCTTCTGTTCCTGAATGGTTGACAGACGTAACCACTGAACCTATTAAGTTGAAATTTGGCATGTAGATTAAGAAGTCTAAGAGAGCATAAAAAGGTTTTCTCGAAACTCCTATGGGAACGGAAAGAAACAGGATATTTTATTTCACCAAAAGTCCAGGCTAATAAAGTAGTGGGAAAAGGCGGACGTCCGTTGGTCTCCTTCAATAGAAGAATCCAAACTTCAATCCATAATCTATATTTAGTTTTCCATATTTTCCATAGTTCCTAGCTGTATAACTGATACACTTTTCATATATCTGAAGCAAAAAAATACCAAAATAGAACTCGATTGACACAATTCTGAACTTTTACTGAATTTATATCGTTCAGCCTAGATTTTTTACGAATACAGCTCTCAAAGCTTTTATGAGATCGTTAATTGAAACGGAGATACGTTTTATAATGTTTATGTAATTTTTATTTTTGAACTAAAGTGGGGAACTTTTCATAATATATATTTTGTTTCAAATATACGCTGAGTTTAACGTGTTAAATTTGTATCGCGAATTTAATTATCTTAACGTTAAGTGGTCATATGTGAGTTATATTTGAACTAGCGAATCAATAATTGTCCTGCAAGCTCTATAAAGCAGATAATAGTCTGGCCTTTTACTTTTTTTATTTTTTTTTAATTTCACGCTGTATCCCGCAGTAACAGTCTTACAGCAGTAGAGGCAAAGGGAATCTTCACAAACAAGGGCAAACACTTTCTGCGGAAAGTGGCAAATAAAGTGTCGTAAAACTAGATTCTTTTTGCCGGGAAATGAAAATATTAAATATACGGAATTAATTTCTCCGAATGAGAATCGACCTCACAACCATCGCGTTGACAGTCACACATTTGTGTTTTCTTACAAATTACAATCTATATCCTATAACGATTAATAAAACCTAAAATGATTTATACTCTTTTTTATTTTAGGGAGTAGTTAATTATGTTTATCACTAAATCATAAGATAACTTTATAGATAAACATTTATCTCGTAATTATTAATTAACGTAGTCATTGATTTTACTGTTGCTACCCATTTAGGCAAATGTTGCAATAACAAAAATAATAAATTAAAATTTATTTATTTTATAAATTAATTAAAATTTTTGAATTTCGCCACTCAACATGCAATGATTCAGTGGAAAAAAGGGAATGAAAGCATACCAATAAGAACGGAGTGTCTTAACACTAGGTTCCCATGCCCACTGCTATGTGCACGGGATACAGCGTGAACAGAAAAAAAAATGTTCTTATAATATCGAAGCAAAATCTATATCTATATATCTATATATATATAATAAAACTGTAAAGGGGTAAAATCTGTACATTGAATATAAACTAAAAAAAACACTTCAGGGGGACTTAATACAACTAATAGAAGGTAAAAATATAATTTTTGGAATTCTTGTCTGTCTGTCTGTTGTGACTCTTTAACGCAAAAACTACTGGACGGATTTAAATGAAACTTCTTTTGTTGCATAGCTATTAGTCTTCGCCTACATATAGGCTATAATTTATTTTGATAGCCCGAATACCTGATGTGAGACCCTAGCAGCCCGCCTAATCTATAAGAGATATCAATACAACGCTTTAGGAAAAGTTATTCAGCGTGATGAGCATTTTCTGATGACATAAAAAAAATTTGGATCCAATGTGGAACCCCAGTCACCCAGCTAGACTTTATAACATATAATTCGTCAGTCGTCTTAAAATAAATTATTCTACGTAATAAACATTTGTTTTGACGTTTTATAATACCA
>JAEBDU010000108.1:544141-567008 GCA_016802625.1 Heliconius numata | reverse complement strand
AGAGACGGTGGTGTCATCCTAAGAAAAATGTTTTTCGAGGTTCTACATTAAGAAACTAGCTAGACCACCGGAAACAGGCTACAAAAGGTAACAATTTTGTTGTGTAATTTAGAGGGGAGGCTACGCAAGGGCTTCATGAATAATAATCGATACTTATATAAACAGGTTAGTAAATTATTATCAAAAGAAGTGAGCACGTCTAGCCTTATTATTTAGACGGTTATGAAAGCTTCCTTTCCAACTCATGCTTTGATAAGCATCCGGCCATACTCATGATGGCCATTCGCAACTCGCTGATGCGAGTTGCGAAACATCTTCTAAAATTTGTTTGTATACAGATTATAAGTAAATCTAATAATTGAAGTTAGATTGTTTTGGCTCAGCTTCCGACAGAGCGATTATTAATTGAATTAAAAAATTAAGCAATTTACAATTCTTTGTTTGCTTATAAATAAAACAATGTTACTCATGTTTTTTGTGGTTTTACAGATCTATTTATCTGAATGTATCAGAATCAATTTATACAATCATTCTGATTTAGATCACATAGCGTCGTACGTGGTCACCAGGAGTTATAAACACGTCTCTCACAGATGCTGTGCATCGTCACATCCCAAATAATAGTACAAGTTTTATTGTTATGTAAAACTTGTACTATTTTGTTTGTTTTTGTTCAAATTTAAATTTAAAATATTCCTTATTCAAATACAATATAAAAAAAAATATATAAGATTTAAACTAAATGTTTTAATTAATATAAGATAATAATAATGATAAAATTCATATTCTTAAAAAAAAGAAGGTCGACTTTAAATAATTATGTTACTTTTTCGACATCGTTGTGCAAATTTGCAATAGAAATAGCAAATGTTTATATTATATTATAATTCCAATAGAAATAGAATTAAGTAATTGTAATTCTAAAGTTGCTCTTGACAATTTTAAAATTGAATACGTCGCTTGTCTATTATTTAATTCAACAAAAACATCGTAATCTTAGATTTCATGTTTGTACGTATATCAGTGTGCTATTATATTAGAAGTTAAAATACATATTAAGTTTATATAATAATATATCTATTATATACAATTCAACAAAAATAGACCATAGTCTAATATTCTTTTTTAGCTTCACGCTGTATCCCACACACAATAGGATAGGCAGAGGAAACGTAGTGTTAAGACACTTCGTTCCTGAAGAAATTAAGATATGGAATTATTCATTTCCTCGAGTGGGAATCGAATATACAACCTAACGCATTTACAGACTTCACGCTTGTTCCCCTCACAACGAATATTAATAAAAAAACAATTATTTTATTAATACAATCAATATATTAAAAAGTACCAACATTTTTTTTTAAACTTCTATATTATGCCAACTTTTAAACTTGACATTACTAAAAGGAACTAAAAGATGTATAAGGAAGATCATGAACTGTTGCTCCGTGAAGGTTGTCAAATGTAGTTCTGCCTGCCGTCGTTTATTATTTTAATTAATATTTAAATCTTCAAATTAATTTATTATATATTATTAATAATGAAATATTTACTTAAATATTTTATTTCATTTCTTCGTTGTGGCACCAAGGCAAAAGCCTGGTGTTAAGTTCATTCCACAAGTAATGCCACGAAAAATTCGGTGCAAAGTTGGGAACAGAATATCCCCACACTGAATTTTCCTCTACCTAACCTGTTCTGTGCGGGATACTGCGTGAAGCTGATAAAAAAATCCACATAAAAACAATGCTCAAATTAAATTAATATATTATTTTCTCACCAGTCTCTCTCATGATTATATTCCAAATTAAATTTATTTCTTTTTATTGACTTATAAAATAGGTAATTGTAAACATAACTTTTCAACTGTTTTTTTTACTATTTTCTTATATGTGCAATAAAGAATATAATAATTTTTCATAATACTTTATCATATTGATTGGTTTAGAACTAATACCTCTTTGTATTATTCTCCAATTAAATTTTCATATAATAATATTATATAAAATATATTTCAGCTAGCAGTAAAGGCGCCTTGCATCGAGCTCAATGATGGCAACAAAATGCCAGTTGTTGCACTTGGAACTGGTCGAGGCACTGCCAGTGAGGTGAGTTTTTGAATTTTAATTAAAATCTTACTTAAAAATACCTAATTTGTAAATTTTAACTATTTTAAATAAGGTCCTAAGGCCATATACACTCGTTAATTGCCCTAGTATTAGTATTCCATTACGTCCAAGAAAATAGAATGTCTATACCCTGAAGAGGATAAAAGATCATTAGTATGGTTTTTTTAGCTTATGTAACTTTAATAGCTCTATAGACATGGTGGTTGTTTAACCAGTAAATATCCTGCTAAACAAGTTTTCGTGGCGTTGACCCCATAGCCTAAGAGATGATTGAAGTTCAAACAAATGAATTGTAGTTCCTAACGTATTGCTTACTTATATAATCTTATATGGGTGTATAAGGACGACACGTATGTTGATATATACCGGATGTAATTCGATCGACAGATGAACGGTGGTCTGAGTACTTATCAGTTCAAGAGATAGAAATAGAGAATAAATCAGCTTCAAGGTGTACCCCGCACATAGGAAGGTAGGCAGAGGGATCCTAGTGTTAAGACACTTCGTTCGCCACTTTCCACCGAGTTCTGGAGGCATTGCGATTGTGTTGAGTAACGGAACCCAACGCCGCGCTGGCACCGACGCGAAGAAATGACAATATAAATAAACATTTCATTTCCTCGAGTGGGGATCGAATCCAAAACCAGTCGCGTTAAAATAATATCATGATAATTTAATATCTAATGAATTATTAACTATAATGTTCTTTAGGTAAATAGTGGAAAAAATCTTGTTATTTCGCAGAAAAGTCAATCCATAAATATTTAGCATTCATTAGCAGATACTTTGCGGTTGACGAGACAACGACATATTATGAAGTATTAAATTCACCACATCATAGTTAAGAGTACTAAAAAATAGAAAAAAAATCTTAATAATGGAAGATATGTGTTACCTACACCATGGAAATAATTAATTGTAATAAATCTTAGTGAAGCTGGTGTTTATTTGTATTATATCAGCAAAAATACTAAAAGGTCATTAAAAATAGCGTGCTTCTTTAATTGGTTCTCTTTTTTTACTTTTGTCGTACCGAAAAGTGTAGTTCGTTAGTTAGGTACCATCTTTTATATCTGCCATGAAACCAGAGAGATAGGAGCACCAAAAAATACTGTTCATTATCAAATTCTTCAAAAATGTCGTCTGGGGCTACCTCTTGTTTTCAAGCAGGTACCTTCCTTCATAGCCTATGGTATCCTATAGGATGTGAGATGAAGGAATATGAATTTATAATAATACTATGATTTTGTAGGTCGACCAGGGTCTCTCCCTCTCTTATCATTCTCTTCTGCTTCATAAATTTTGTAATAGTTGTCTAATCTAATTTACATTTTTTCGTATTTCAGTCAGCACCAGTAGATGAGGTTCGCCATGCAGTGTACTGGGCCATAGAAGCAGGTTACAGGCACATAGATACCGCAGCCATATACTTCGACGAGCCTCAGGTCGGGCAAGCTATTGCTGAGGCTATAGCCAACAAGCTGGTGACTAGGGAAGAGTTATTTATCACTACTAAGGTAAGGACTACAACTTTTTATTTTGAATATTGATAGATTGTGGAAAGGTCTCTTAGAAATGTCAATTTGTAAACACAATAAAAATATTTTTTCAAGATATGGTTATAAATTTTAAAAGTACTCGTATATATCATTTAAATTTATTTCAGTTATGGAACGACAAACATCGCAAGGAGCAAGTAGTGCCCGCTCTGAAAGAGTCTCTAAAAAATCTTGGCTTGGAAAACGTTGATCTTTATCTAATACATTTCCCTGTCGCGGAAAAGGTACGTAATTTTCATACTTTCTTTAGCGCATAGCAGGGTGGGCAGAGGGAACCTAGTGTTAACCTAGTGGGAACCTAGTGTTCCTCATTTACCGCCGAATTCTGGAGGCTTTGCGTGTTTAGTGGCGGAACTCAATGCCGTACTTTGCCTCAACTCCGGAGCAAAGAAACGAAAATATTAAAAATCTTCCAGTTTCTTAGATAGCTAGCTAGCTTTCAGATATTTATTTTATAATATTACGAGCTCAGATCAGAAGTTATATAGGAATTAATATTTTAGGCTGATGGACGTCCAGATGATGTTGATTACTTGGAAACCTGGAAAGGAATGGAGGAAGCTAAGGAATTAGGTTTGGCCAAGTCAATCGGTGTGTCCAATTTCAATAGCTCGCAAATCGACAGGTTGGTCGCCAATTGCAAACATTGGCCAGTTGTCAATGAATTCGAGGTAAGATCGTGTTATTTCTTGGATAATGTTAAATGTAGTGTTTAACAATAGAACATAAAGCATATAAGAGAAAACGAATAATTTTTTAGGGTTCCGTACCTCCAAAGGTAAAAATAGAACCCTTATAGGATGTATGTTTATAGTTCAATTCATACAAAATGAGTGCATAATGTCCGTAAACATAAATTTGTCAATTTTTATCGGGACGTATCTATATCTTAACGTCCCGTTGACCTACAAACCTGAAATTGGAACGGAAGCTGTCTGAACGGAAATGAACTGAATCTGAACTCAGGAACTGAACGGAATCGGTGGGCGAGTCTGACTCGTAACCGGTTTTTTTTAAATTTTGCTTAATTTATTATATGAGTTTCCTAAAAAAGTTATTTATCAACATATCTTATTATTTACTGACAATAAAACCCTTTCCAGGTGAATCCAACAATGACTCAAGAACCTCTAGTGAAGCACTGTCAAAACTTAGGCATAGCAGTGATGGCGTATAGTCCATTTGGGTTCCTCGTATCACGGAATACTCCTAATGCTCCTCCGCCTCGAATTGATGACCCTTTACTCCTGGAGATGGCGAACAAATATAAGAAAACTACAAGTCAAATAGTTTTAAGATATTTGGTATGTTAAAATGTCTTTTTTTATTTTTACAAATACAAAATAATAGAGGCCTTCGTGGGGCAGCAGCGCAAGGGTGTGCCTGTAACGCGACGGTTGTGGGTTCGATCCCCACCAATATTTATTTACTTTTATATTTCCATTGGAGACGTCCTGCCAAACGACGTCCGTACTTGTGGCAACGCTGGTTTGAATACAGATGTTTCTCCAAACAAGTTAAATATGACTAATAGTATTTTTTAAATTATTCTCCCTCTCTCTCTCTTTCACTTATTGCTTCTGCTATACGATACTTATATTACGATAATTATATTTCAGATTGAACGTGGCCTTACCCCCATCCCCAAATCAACGAATAAGAAGAGAATAGCCCAAAACATCGATTTGTTCGACTTCAACCTGACTGAATCTGAAGTAAACTCCATAAGCAACTTCAATAGAAACATTCGCGTGATTGAAATAGACTCCTGGAAGGATTATCCCAATTATCCATTTTGGGAACCTTAATTTTTGTACTATTTGTATGAAATTTTACAATAACTTTATTATAAGAGTAAGACGAGATAAGTTTGTAATAAATTTCTGATAAAATATTAAATTGTTTGTTATAATTTGCCTATTTACCTACATATTAAAAATTAGTTTTTTAATATAAAATTATTGATTTATTTATTTATTGTAAAGTGTCTAATCTTTTTCATATAATATAATATAAATGTTATTTTAAAATAATATAAAAAGGAAAAAATTGTATTAATATGCAATAAATTTTAATTTCATATTCGTGTTGTAAGAGTCATAATAAAAATATTCATAAAATTTTGGAGCCAAGTTGGAAGGACCCAAACATGTTTTCAGTAATTTCTCACATTGAAAACAAATTATACTGAATACTTTTCTTAAAAGTTACTTATCTTTTCTTAGTTACTTATCTTTTCTTTTCTTACACTTAAGTTTGCCTATGGATACAAATGTGGAACATAATATATTTGGAAAAACAAATCAGCTTCACGCTGTATCCCGCACACAGCAGGGTAGGCAGAGGGAACTTAATGTTAAGACACCTCGTTCCCCATTTTCTGCCGAATTCTGGAGGCATTGCTTGTTGAGTGGTAGAACACGACGCCGCGCTTTACCTCGACACCAGACCGAAGAAATGGAAATGTAAATGTGAATAAATATTGCACTTCCTCGAGTGGGGATCGAACCCACAACCGTCGCGTTACAGTCACACCCTTGTGCCGCTGCATCACGACGCGACGGCCTGAATAATATATTTATTTTGGTAAAATATTGTTTATTTCTTGGGTTAAGCCATATAATTCATAATGTAAATTTCACATTAAAATCAAATAAAATTTTATCATTTATTTTACAATGTTCGCAATATATTTTTGCGCCTTTTTAATATCCAGTTACTTTGACTATAATTAGTTTGTCTTAAAAACCTACAACATGTACTCGTATAATAAAAGCGAGTATTGGTTATTCAAAATTATATATTTTTTGCTATTATTCGTAATTTTTGTATCAGCATCATTTGCAGTAAGTTAAAATAGTAGTACATTTGTATATCTTTTTTTTTCAGCTTCACGCTCTATCCCGCACACAGCAGGATAGACAGAGGGAATTTAGTGTTAAGATCCCCATTTCCCACAGAATTTTGTTAGCATTGCGTGTTGACTGACGGAACTCAACACCCCTCATTGCCTCGACACCAGAGCGAAGAAATGAAAATATAAATGTAATTAAATATTTTATTTCCTCGAGTGGGGATGGAACCCAGAACCGACGCGTTACAGTCACACCCTTGTATCTATATATAATATTTCAAATTATTTTTTTTTTGCAGCAGAACTCTATTACTATAATATCCCAAACTGATGATTCCTTCAGTGTAAGATATCCAGAGTACAGAAGGCTTAATGATGGCAATTACATACCAATTGTTGGTTACGGAACGTTTACAGCAGTTAGTAATATTTATATTTCATGTTTCGAACATGTAGAGTGTGGAGTAGTGGAGCTTAACGCCGTACTTTCTAATTTTATATATTTTATATATATATAAGATTTAATTAATTGAATAAGTAGGCATAGAATCCCTAACAATGACGTTAATGAAAGTAAGTTTTAGCGAATATTAATTCATATATGTATGTTTATTAATTTGTTTGATGATAACGGAATACGTATGTTACAAAAATGAAAATTTAAATTAAAATTGCGTACATTATAAAACCTTTTTAAATGAAACTCTTTAACTGCAGAATGAGCTTCTTTTGTTTTTTGTTTCTTGAGATCAGTAAAATAGAGAATACGGTTTGAAGCTGATTACCACCATGGACCCACTAATAAATACTTTGAAATCTTAAATCCACCACATCAGATCTAATATAGTCAGTTCATTCCACAAGAATTTTGGGCAGAACATGAGGTATTTGAGAAATCGTCGGCGGTAGTTTCATATAATTTCAACTGACAGATGGATGCCACCTCAGTCTTCCGGGACCACGGACCACTTCAACGTATTAGAAACGTCGAGTTTTCAACAAAATATAATCTATATATATAAAATCGAAAGGTCACTCACTCATCACGAAATCTCAGAAATTACATGTGCTAGGAATCTCAAATTTTGCATTGGCGTTATTTATAGGACGTAGGTGCTCGCTAAGACGGGAATTTGCAATATTCGACTTGTAAGGGGTTGTTTTTGGGGTTGGTAGTTTGTATGAAACTTCGTTACTACAAATGCTAGGAGTCTCAAATTTTGCATAGACGTCACTTATGGAACGTAGGTACTCATGAAGACAGGAATTAATAATAACGTAGTTCACGCAGGCGAAGCCGCGGGTGGGCCGCTAGTACTAAATATACGCAATTAATCTATTTTACCTTATTTTTTTCTAAATTACCTTTTTTTTAAATTCCACCAGTACAAATCCTTAAGAAGATCTGGTGCCATCGAAGAATCTATAATAACGGCAATCGAGGCTGGTTACCGCCATATAGAGACCGCGCCCATGTACCACGTGGATGAGGATATCCGTAATGCTATACTTAACGTCACCAATCGCGGTATTGTAACGAGAGAAGACCTATTTATAACTGCAAAGGTAATTTTGGATTTCTTTTGGTCTACTACATATTTATCTCATCATCATCATCATCAGCTTGTCCTCGTCCACTGCTGGACATAGGCCTCTCCAATGGCACGCCACTGAGCTCGATCTTCAGCTCTTCGCATCCAGCCGTTGCCCGCCACTTTACATATTTATCTAGTAGACCGAAATATGATAGAAGCAAAATATGATAGTAGTCATCCTTTTTCTATTTTTATTTTAATCTTTTACTTTTACTTTTGTTTCTTCTTCTTTCTTCTTTGTATTTACATGAGACTATTGGACGGAAAGAGGGATGTGGAATGTCTTTGTTAACCTTGTTATAAGTAGAATAATTCATTTATGAATTAATAATTTATGTATTAAAAAAATATATAAAAGGAAAAATATAGATTATATATTATTTAACATTTCAGCTAGATCTAAATGTAAATACTACGGATGACGTAATTCAATCTCTCACAACTTGGCTGGACAGTGTTCAGTTAGATTATGTGGATTTATTTCTTATACATCTATCTAAGAGTATGGTAATAATTTCAGTTTTATCTTATACTCTATTTTTCTTCTTCTTCTTCTTCTTACTCTATTGTAGCTTGCTAAATATTTGTTTTATTGTATGTCGGCGTGAAAATTGCAAATTTTAGTAATGTCTCATCGTCACCATCTTGGCATCAGCAGGAACAAGAAATGTCACCGAAAACTAAGGAATACGGGTATTTTTTAATCGGAAACAGTCATATTTTCAATTTCTCGCTCTGGTAAACAGGTAAACAGCGGCGTTGAGTTCCGCCACTCCAAACACAATATCTCGAAAATTGAGCTGATAGTGGAGAACAATTAACACTAGGTTACTTCTAGCCTTCTGCATGAGGGATGAAATGTGTAACTAAAAACTTATAAACATTATCTTAATAATAGGTATTTCAAATATATTTTATTAACCATATTTTTCTGGAATATCTAAATTGGCTATATCTTATATGTAAAAATTTGATCATATAATAATATTTTTAGGAAAATAATGAGGAATATGAAATCTCAGCCTTATGGAGTGGTATGGAAGAAGCTCAAAGGTTGGGATTAGCTGTGTCCATTGGTGTCTCCAACTTCAATAGCACACATATTAATAAAGTTTTAACTTACGGTTATGTTCGACCAGCTGTTAATGAAATTGAGGTTTTATAAGATATTTTAATAGTATTAAGAAAGGTTTTAGCAATGTTTTTGTGCATATCTTGTATATAATTTGGATTTGAGGCCGTCGTGGCAGAAAGGCAGAAGACTGCAACGGGACTGTTGAGGATTCGATCCCCACTCGAGGGAATGAATTATTATTTATTAATATTTTCATTTCTTCGCTTTGGCACCAAGGCAGAAGCTCGGCGTTGAGGCTATACCTCGAAAAAGGAGGAATCGGAGTGTCTTCTTAACACTTCCTCTGCCTACCCTTGTGAAGATGATTTAATTGGATTTAATTTAATTATAGGTTTTAAATACAAAACTTGAATTACATATTTTGAATATAGTTTTTTATAGGTTAATCCAACATTTGCTGAACTAGAACTGACTGCATACTGTTTAAGACAAGGCATAGAGGTAATGTCGTATGGACCTTACGGATTTATGGTGCCCAGGCCATTCAGGAAAATTACACCTCCTCCGCCAAGTTTTGAAGATCCAACATTAGTCCGCATTGCTGAGAAATATGGGAAGTCAACGAAGCAAGTCGCGTTAAGATATTTGGTAATTTTTTAATCCTAGCGTTAAGTTGAAGAAAAAGAAAGAAGTTACTGTAGTTATTATACACTTCTAGGCTTCAAGCATCTCTGTTCAGTAACATTCAATTAGGGCGGAAAGTGGAGAAAACGGAGTATTTTGATTCTCTCCGTCTAAAATGTAATAAAAATATCTTTACATACTTTACTGTTTGTTCTAGATTGATCGCGGCACACTACCAATCCCACATTCCACAAATAAGGCTCATATTATAGAGAATATTCAATTATTTGATTTTCGTCTTACCAGAGAGGAAATTTACCAAATTAACGAGTTTAATAAAAATATACAAGTGTATCCCAAGGATGATTTAAAGGATGTGAACGAAATTTTTCTTTACTTTTTCGGATGTAATATTACAGATATCTATAAAAATGTATATTGTGATACATAAATAAATGATTTTTAAAGCATAATAATTATAATGTTTTTATTTAATTTTATATCTTACTTTTAAAGTAGCCCTAGATGTAAATAGTATGGAGATGATGCACCACTCTCAAAGAAGAGTTTGAAAAAAATTCTTTATCTGTGAATGTAAAATAAATACGATTTTATTATATGTATAGATATAGATCACGACGTTCATATAAAATTTTCAAATATCAAACTAAATTTACGCGTACAACACAGAATAAATTTATGTAATAAGTTTATTCTCTGCTAAGGAAGGGTTATGTTTTTCGCGCGTATCTTGTATGTATGTATGCATGTATGTATGTATGTATGTATGTATATAATATTCTTTATTACCTCATATCTCCAGAACCGCTGAACAGATTTACATAATTGAGGTATCCTTAGATTCCTTTTAGCAGCCCAAGTGTTCTTAGATAAGTGACGTTAAAAAAAACGACCTATAAGTAATTCTTCAATTAATCAAATCTTTACCAATAACCCCGCATAACTTAAAGGGGTCACGACTGTTAATCCTAATAAACTATTGCGCTTGTTTATTTTCTTATTAGTTTTCTTCAAACATTTTTTTATTTTGTAATGTCTAATGTCCCAAACATTAGCTTTAAATTTTCCAAACTGTTTATTTTTTTAATGTATATTTCCTATTTCATCCTTAGTGCTAATCGTGGCACAGCGCAGGGGCACTAGCGTGTGACTATAAACACGGCTAGTTGTGGGTTCGATTCCCACTCGAGGAAATGAAATACATATTTCATATTTTAGTTTCTTCGCTTTAGTGTCGCTGCAAAGCGCGGCGTTGAGCTCCACCAATTAATACGCAATGCCTTCAGAATTGGGGGAAAGTTGGGAGAGTAGTGTCTTAACATCTTTGCTTACTCTGTTTCATACGGAATACATCGTCGTCGTCCAAATATTAAAACAAAATAATATTTGGATTTTCCATTTATTTTCCATATATTTATCAAAGTACCTAAAGTCCAAAACTAATATTAATGTTAGTTTTATTTGATTGTATTTAGTCGTGGTTAATTAATATCTGTTATAATAGAAACCATAAATATTTATGTTAAAATCGTGTAAGTTAAAGCGATCGTAAAACAGGTTAACAATTTGTATGGAAAATTATAATTCAGTTAAATTCTTTACATATTGGACAATGGATACATATTATTATATTGCTAAATATACATAAATTGAAAAATTAATTAAATAATTGTTTTTTTTTGTTTATATTTTTTTTAAATTGTAATTTTTACAATTAATTTTTAAAATGATATTATTTTTTTTATATATCAATTTTTTTGTTGCACTGGCTGTAAGTAATTGAAAATTTTTGTTTATTTATATTATTTTTTTTAATCTATCCAAATTATGAAGTCTCTATTTTTTATATTATACATATTTTCTACATTCCTTCTCTATATTATATATTTTTATAGCAAGATTATGAAACGGTAATATCGGAGAGTTATTCCTATGGAAGATATCCTGAATACAGCATTCTAAACGACGGGAATGTAATACCTATAGTTGCTTTGGGTACTTTTACTCCGGTTAGTATCATAATTGTGTTTCTTTCTTTCAAAGGTAAAATCAAGCCCCCCCCCACAAAATATTTCTAGATACGCTAATGGGACCTGGATAATTAATATTAATTTCAGCTTGATCTCTACGCAATATAAACTAAATGGTCTTGACAGACGGACAGATAGACAACTAAATGATCTTATAATGGTCCCATTTTTTCTTTGAGGTACGGAACCCTAAAAACTAAACAGGAAAATGTTATTCCACACAAATTAGAAAAAGTGTAAAAAATATATTGTAGCGGCTTATAATATAAATAAATTGTAACAAGAATACATATTCTTGAGAACGTGATGAGAACGTATGGCTTAGTGGTCAGAGTAGTTGAACTGCTTACAAAAGGTGCGGGTTCAAATCCATTAAAATTCAATAAAAAGCAAAATCCTAGGACTTTTTTAATTGCTTTTTTTATCTTTCTTCGTATACAGTATCGGGATATAAGAAATTCAGGAGATATACAACAAGCGGTTGTCACCGCCATAGAGGCTGGATATAGACATATTGACACAGCACCAGTTTACTATGATGAAGGTGACATCGGTAATGCCATAAATAATGTCACAAGCCGTGGTCTAGTGGTCAGAGAAGAGTTGTTTATCACAACTAAGGTAAAATATTGTTTTTTTTTATTTAAGTCCATCCCAGAGAGAACCTAGTGTTTAGATACTCTATTTCCCTCTTTCCTCTGGCTTTAGCTTTCACCGTTGGACCTGTTATCAGGGGATTTTTTTTTTTTAATATACCTCCCTTTGTTAATTGACTTCCTTCCTGAGTCAAAATCGAACTCTCAACCATTGCTTGCAGATGGATTCTTTACCACTGTGCCAAGTACATAGTAATTAAAAGTAAATAATAAAGTCACACATAAAATTTTATTAAAAATATATAAGGGAGAAGTGGCATGAAGGAGCCAGGTTATGAAAGAGCCACCTGCAATATTATAGTAGTTTAGGAACGGATTCGTTACAATATTTTATTTTTAAATGACAACATTGACTTCCCGCCACCCACAAAAATTTGACATTTCATCGGAACCAACGGACGCCGATAAAGTAAGTATTTTACCTCCTTTGAGTTGCTTTTTAGTATTTTATTGTAAACAAATACGGGTACATGGATTGCAGATTGAGTTTATGTATATATTTGGCCTTGTAAATGCATTAAAACTGAGTTTAAAAAGTTTAGATATCGTTGTCATTTTGGAGGTTACATTTTTTATAGAATAAGTTATGAAAGAGTCGAAAGAAAAAACGAACAAGGCCCGAAAAATCAGTAATTGAAGAATTTAATTGGCCATGGCCAATGGTTTCTGCCTAGATAAGTGGAAGGAAATTGAAAATGCGAGTGATGATTGGCTCAAAGGATTCATCAAGAAGCATAAAGATTTAACTCTGAGAAAACCTGAAAATACTTCACTGTCCCGTGTAATAAGTTTTAATAAAACGAATGTAAAAACATTTTTTGAGAAATTAAGCACTGCAAAGATTTTTTGTTGTATAATGATAAGAAAAATAGAATATAAATAAAATAATATAATGTGATTGGTCTGAATAATATAAGATTAAAAAGTTTGTTAGAATTATCTACTTAAAATGACTGATAGAATTAAAAAAAACATTACTTTTTAATAAGAATCATTAAATCGTTTTTATTTAATATTGTTTAGCATAATTTTCACTGTTATACCTCATAATATAAGACTGGCGCTTTCATAACTTTTGGCTCTAAATGGCTCTTTCAATACCGAAATGTTATGAAAGAACCAAATGACACATTTTTTTAAAATGAATATTTTATTGATTAATTATTGTATTTAAGGGTTATTTCGTACGAAATTACCTAGTTTAATAAATAAATAATAATTTAAGGAAAAAAGATCTTAATTTCTTTAATTAAAAGTACCTATATTTTTTTGCTTCATTTAGTAAACTGGCTCTTTCATGCCACTTCTCCCTTATTTCAGTTAGATCTGAGGGTAAATGATACTGACGGAGTCGTTCCATCGTTACGAAGTTCCTTGCTAAGACTACAGCTCGACTATGTGGACTTATTTCTCATTCATTTTCCTGTGAGCTTGGTAAATATTATTCGATTTTTAATATTTTTCTTTTAGTTTCCAAGCAGAGGGAACCTAGTGTTAAGACATTCCGTTTCCAACTTTCCCAGAATGGCGAGTGTTTTATATATATGCATTTAAATGATCATTTAATAAGTAAGGTACTTACATAATTAATTATACTTCTAGGGAACTGATATACCATATGACACATTGGCTCTGTGGAAAGGTATGGAGGAAGCTCAAAAATTGGGATTAACTCTCTCTATAGGTGTGTCGAATTTCAACAGCACATATATAAACAAGATCCTCACCTACGGTAACATAAGACCAGCGGTTAACCAAATTGAGGTAAGAACATCAATTTCTCCCATTAATTAATTATTAATTTCTCCCATTAATTAATTAATTAATTTCTCCCATTTTTACCTTAAAGAAAACAAATATTTTTAGGTAAATCCAACGTTTACTGAACTTGAGTTAACAGCATATTGCTTGAGACAAGGAATAGCCGTCATGTCGTATGCACCATTTGGTTTCATGGTGCCGAGGCCGTTTAGAAAAATAACACCACCCCCACCAGCATTTGATGATCCAATATTGGTTAATATTGCTGAAAAATATGGGAAATCAACAAAACAAGTTGTTCTCAGATATTTGGTAAGCCTTGGCACTGTCCTATACTTTTTTTTGTTATTTAATTTTAATATTTTTTTCATGGCCGTTTTCACGTTCACATAGAGTTATATTTTCATTTTCCAATAATATATTTTATATTATAAAATTTAGACATTCTATATGAAAATGTATTGTTTTATTTATTTTAGACAGCCAGCCGTGGCGCAGGGGCAAGTGTAACTGTAAAACAGACTGGTTGTGAGTTCAATCCTTTTTCAAGGAGGTGAAATATTTATTTAAATTTATATTTCCATTTCTTCGCTCTAGTGTCGAGGCAAAGCGCGGTGTTGAATTCCGGCACTCAACATACAATGCCTTCAGAACTCGATGAAAAGTGGGGAACGAAGTGTCTTAGCACTAGGTTCCCTCTGCCTACCCTGCTGTGTGCGGGATACAGCGTGAAGCTGATTTATTTAATTTATTTCTCTTTTAGATCGATCGAGGTACCATTCCAATACCACAGTCCACTGATATCGAACATATTGAAGAGAATATAGACATTTTTGATTTTAGTCTCACACAAGAGGATATTTACGTTATAAATGAATTTAATAAAAACGAGAAAGTGTACGTAAACGACGTCTTGTCAATTGCAGATGATATTTTTAATTATTCGTATGGGTGTAATGCTACAACGATTTCTAAAATTTTATATTGTTAAGAAAATAATATATGTTTTTGTCAAAATAAACATATATATATTTCAAAAAATAAGATTAATAACATATATATGATGGTAGAAGATAATATTTAAAAATAAAAAGTTAAAGCTTAATAAACATTAACTGTAAGAGTTCACTTTTAGTGAGGCCGCCTTTGTTTGGCATTAGGCTGCTCAATATTGTATTTTTTTGTGTAATAAAGTATTAGAACAATAAGATTTAATATTTAAATTACTTTTATATATCGAAAAAAATATGTAAGCTTTCTAAAATTGTTAAATTGCTAAATTATTTTATTTATTTATCAATTTGGCTTACGCTGAGCTTTGCAATTGTGTAAGTAATCTCTTCAAATGAACCAGAAAAAACTTTTAAAAACAACATTTATTATTAGAGATCAATAAAAAAATATATTCAATCGGAAGGAAACGGAGTGTCTTAACTCTAGGTTCCCTCTGCCTACCCTGCTGTGTGCGGGATACAGCGTGAAGCTGATTTGCTTATTTCCATGAGTTTCCAAGATTAAACTGCTTGAAACTAAAAAAAAAAATGTAAAATAGATTACCTATTAAGCAAATTAATTATATACAGAATGGTTTTAATTTAAAAAGAATTAATAAAATATTTTTAATTTAAATTAAATTTCATTTATATTTCTTTTATTTTTAAGCTTATTTTCCTTTAACAAGCAACAAACAAGGCTGTCTTGTCCATTCATGTTCATTCATTCATTTGTCTAGCTACAAGCCTTAAACCAAAACATTGTTTACTAGAACATCATAAATATGCAGGAGCATATTCAAACTGTACTCATATATACCCTAGTCATCGATATTTGATACAATTCTATACTAGGTGGTAAACAAATATATTAAATGTAAAAATAGATTTTAAAGCAATACTCTAAAGAGTTATTATTGCTTGTATAAAAATATTACATTTCACTTTATTATTTCATAGTGATAAAAGGGGATGTGCTCTATATTATTACTTAAATTTGTCTATGGCTTCGTTCACAAAATTTATTTTCTTTCAAAAAAAAATATCAGCTTCACGCTGTATCCCGCTCACAGCAGGGTAGGGCCTACGTGACTACGTGCTAAGACACTCCGTTCTCCACTTTCCGCCGAATTCTGAAGACATTACGTGTTGAGTGGGGGAACTCAAATATTCAAAATATATAAACAAACTTACGATATAAAAAATTCAAGTCAGTATAATAATTGAAAAATGGCCGACACTTGTTGATATTTACACTGTATTTACAAATCATAAAGTCATATGTGTTCATAATTTAAACGAAAGTAACTTCTATATTTATGCGCAATAAAGGATATTTTTGTTTGTATTTAACACCATTCCTTCAGGCTGTATTTTATTTGCGCAAGTATTGATTTGTTGCTGATGGGTGAATACATTTCGAATGACTCTTGTTTACGTCTGCTATCCTAGTACGTCGTGTTTTGATTTACAGAGGTGTCTACAAAATGGTAGCCAAGTAAGTTAAGAAAGAAAGCAGCAAGCAGGTTTTGTTGGGAAGAAAACTCTTTTATTAGGACCTTCGTTCATAATTTTTTAGTATAATGTATTTTACTAGGCCAGAGAGGCCAGTCGAGGCCAAGGGGTACAAGGGTGCGGCTGTAAAAGCGACAGGTTGTGGGTTCGATTCCCACTCGAGGAAATGAAATAATTTTCATTTCCCCGCTTTGGTAACAAGGTAAAGCGCGGCGTTGAATTCCGCCACTCAACACTCAATGCCTCTAGAATTCAGCGGAAAGTGGGGAACGGAATTGTATTAATGGGAACGAAGTGTCTTAACACTAAGTTCCCAGATTTCCCCTGCCAATACTGCTATGTGCCGCATACAACTTGAAGCTAATAAAAAATTTTATGGACCAATTTCCATTTCCAGTCATTTTCGAAATAAAATTTAAATTTACAGTATTCAACACCACATCCTGACATATTCCACCAAGTATTATGTATTTTAAACTTTTGAACGTATGACATTTAATTTTAAGAATATTTCAGGGCTTAAAAAAGCTATATAAAACTAGTAATGTTCTCGGCATGGCTGAATTAAATAAAGAAAAATAAAAAAAATAGTATTATTTTTTTTATTCTTCAAAAATAAATGTCGGGATAGGGTTATTGATAAATTTTAGATTTTTATGAGATATTATGAGGATAATTAATAATGTTAAAATTTAACTGCATAAATGAATAAAACCATTTATCACCTTTAAAAGTTAATCAATTTTCAATTAGATAAATGAATGAAGTATAAAAATCTAATTAAATATATAGATAAGGTATATATAAATATCGTATTTCATATTTAGACGTCTTTTAGTAAAGTGGTTCGGTACCACTTTTATTTTTTTTAATAAAGTGAAATTTTAATTAAAGCAAAAATGTTATTTTCAATATTAAATTTTATGGCAATTATTTTATGTGTCAGTCATTAATGTTTTTTTTAAATTAATTATATATTTTTTTAGGGTTCCGTACCTAAATACATTTTATCTGGAAGTCAAAGGGAAATACACCGTAGATAGTGTACTTCCCGTTGACCTACCACCCTAAAATTGGTACTTACGCCTCGGTCTACGAATCCGACGCACTTAACCGATTTTTATTTAAATCTTATTATTTATTATAATATTGTCTAATAATTTAATTTTCTTTAAAGCTAGAAGCTAATATGCTCATACAGGATGAAAGGTCTCAATATGTAAGGACATTAAATGATGGTAATAACATTCCAGCCATCGCCTTAGGTACTTTTACTAAGGTGAGTTTTTATTATTAATAATATAATAATTATGTCATTATTATTAATATTATTTGTATAAGATATCGTTATTTAATAATATTAGTATAATTTTAAACTATAAAGTTCTGTAAAAATATGGATATGGAAGTTGGCATAGAATTACTTCTTAATAACTGTCGTTGTGTCGACTTCATGATTGTGGATTCGATTTCCACATAGAAAGAAGTTATATTTTCCTTTTTATTTAGAGTAAGCTAGCAATAAGACAACACGCGGCGTTAAGTTCCGCCACTCAACGTGCAGCATCTCGTGTGTGTGAGTCTTAAAATCAGATTCCCCTTGCCAACCAAAAAGAAAAAAAGACACTGTTTTCATAATAAACATTTAAAGAACAAGTTATCTATATAATTTATCTATCTTTTAGATATCCGACATGGTCGATATCCAGGAAGCGATAATTTGGGCGGTCGAAGCCGGTTATAGGCATTTCAATACGGCAGTTTTCGTCGATGATGATGTACAGATTGGTGAAGCTATTAACAATGTCACCAGCAGTGGTATGGTGATGAGGAATGAACTTTTTATAACTATTACGGTAAGGAAATGTAGTTTTGTTTATTTTTAAAATGCAGTGTTGCCAGGTGTTTCAATTTTGGGGGGATTTTTAGTCCAAAATTAGGGGTTCCAAGCAGTTACTTTACTGTGAGAAATCTTTTCTAGTTCATCAGTATTTTTTTTATAAAGTTACTAATAATTTCAAAGATATAGGACTTCCAGTTTTTTTACTTAAAAGGCATTAAAAGTTCTACTTTTCCTCAAACTGGCAACAATTTAGTGATAATTTTAAAATATTATTTTTACTAAGTATATACTAAGTTTTAAAATATAAAGGTTTCTTTCTGAAAATAAAGATTTATTTTAACGTAAAATTCATAATTAAAAGATAATTTTTATAAAAAAAAAACAAAAATAACCAAAAAACATAGCTTTTTTAAAATATCATAATAATTTCAACAAAGCATGGATGCGTTTTTTTATTATTATTATTATTCCCTACAAACCAAAACATTGAATACTAGGAACTCATACGTAAACAAGAGGTTGTTTTAAATGAGTTGACATACAACTCTCCCAATCAGTGCAATTTAATACGAAAATAACATCTGTATGGACAAACTTTTTTCCAATACTGTATCCCCCAACTTATAGGATTCTGTACTAGGGTATTATGAGAGAGAAAGAGTTGTAATTTTATTTTTTTTAATCTTTTTATTTTTTTTATTGTTAAAAAAAATAAAAAGATTAAAAAAAACCAGCCAGTTTGCCAGAGGGAACCTAGTGTTTATTTAGACACTCCGTTTCCCACTTTCTGCCGAATTGTGCCATTGCGTGTTGAGTGGCAGAACTAAACGCCGCGCTTTGCCGCGACACCAGAGCGAAGAAATGGATTAATAAACGTAAATAAATATTTCACTTCCTCGAGTGGGGATCGAACCCACAACCGTTACAGTCACATCCTTGTACCACTGCGCTACGACGGCCAAAGAATTTTAATATAGATAGATGTATATATAATCTGTGAATTTATATACAACTATATTCAAAACATTGCATACCAGGCCATCATAAACGAATAGGTAATATATTCAGTTTATTTCCTACGAGTTTTGTATACATATTCTACGTACAGTCTACGACCTAGTAAATGTTAGTAAATAATAGATTGCTCTAGTCAGCGTAATTGCTTGAATATCGAAACTTTTGTCGATACTGTATCCTACAATTCAAAACATTGTGTACTAGGATGGTATAAACTAGTGAGAGACCTTTTTAATAGTATATTCGTATTATTTTAATGACATACTACGAGTATATTATAAACATCAACTTGTTTTATTTAAAAATGCATTTTTGTGCCTTCTTGTCGTTGTGTAAATTGTTTACTATTGCTATTTTAATGAATTATGTTATTTAAGACGCTATAAGAACATAATATTTAATACTAATTTACACCGAATTCTAGAGGCATTGCGTGGTAAATGGCGGTACTCAACGCCGCGCTTTGCCTCGACACCAGAGCGAAGAAATGAAAATATACATTTAAATAAATATTTAATTTCCTCGAGTGGGGATCGAACCCACAACCAGTCGTATTTACAGTCCCACTTTGAGCCCCTGCGGCATGACTAGCCGAGTGACTGACTCTCTTCTTTTATTTTTTATATATATATATATTTGATTTTAGTTGGATTCGAATGTTAATACTTCCTACGGCGTTGTGCCGGCATTGGAGAGGGATCTAGCTAAATTGCAACTGGACTACGTCGACCTATTCCTAATTGAATTTTCATTGAGCCTGGTAAGATTGTGGGTATTTTTTACTTTTTGTTTCGACTGACTGACATTATTATATATTTTTAATGTCTGTACTAAAATATATTATACGTAGAAAACCTCATTCCCCTGTGTGGGGATCGAATCCATAGCCGTCGCAAAAAAAAAGAAAAAAATCATTTTAAGCAAATTAAACTCCAATTTCAAATTATTTACTAGTATTTTATCTGTATTTAAAAATTAAATTAATTAATAAAATAATTAAATTAATTGAGTTAAATATATTTATAAATAAGTGGTCAAATTATTATTTAATTATTTTTTTTTACTTATAGTCCGATATGCACGAAGACTACGATGTCTTGGATCTTTGGACGGGAATGGTGCAAGCTCGGGAGCTGGGCCTGGCCAAGTCAATTGGAGTTTCAAATTTTAATAGCGCACAGATTAATAAAATACTAACTTACTCAGACGTACGACCAGCTGTTAACCAAATTGAAGTAAGTTTTACATAGCATGGTAGGCAGAGGGAACATGGGAACCTAATGGATATTAGTATTCCATCCGACACTCCATTACCAACTTTCTGCTGTATTCCGGAGGCGTTGCGTGTTCCTGAGAGTGGGGGCTTTGCCTCGTTACCAAAACGAGGGAATAAAAATACTTATTAAATAATTCATTACCCCGAATGGGAATCGAATCCACAACAAGTATGCCACTTAATACTTTTTTTTTAAGAAATGTAACATTAACGAAATACCTAGAATATGTACATTATTAAACATGTATTTTTTTTTATTTAAATATGTATTTTTTTTTTTTGTTTAAATTATGTGTAGCTCTGTACTTAGATAATACTTATAAGTAGAAAACTCTAATTGGCTTCATTTTTTTGTACAATTTATTTTTATTATTAATTAATAATATGCTCTTGTTTTCTGTATAATAAATAAATAAAAATATAAAATAAAAAATACTGTTGTAATCGGTACATAATTTAGAGCATAAAATTTATTATAATTTTAAATAGAATTTAATCATACTTTTCTATATTTATAAGTATAAAATAGAGAAAAAAAAATCGTTTATTAAAAGCAAAATTGAACCTTACTTTTTCAGGTTAGCCCAACTTTCACAGAATTAGACCTAGTTGCCTATTGCGAAGCAGAGGACATAGCTGTGATGGCTTACGCACCGTTCGGGCTTCTTGCTCCAAGACCATTCAGGCACAATGTCATATCACCTACTCCTGATGACGAGAGGTTGGTGGATCTGACTTCGAAGTATGGAAAGACTGCGGCTCAAATAGTGCTTCGTTATTTGGTAATATATATTTTTAATATATAGAGATATATATATGTAGAGGTCGTCGTGGCGATATGGTAGTGGGTTCAATTCTCATTTGAGAGAGTAATTTTTTTTCAATTTTTCTCATAATACGTATGTTACTTCGAAAATTGGGTAGTGCGAAGGGAGTGTTAACACTAGCTTCCCTCTGCCTACACTGAAATATGCGGGATATTTATACTAGTTAAATTTATTAAAAGATATATTTAAATTAATTTGTATTGCAGGTTGATCGTGGTCTAATACCCATCCCTGAATCTATAAGTAAGGAGCATATAGAAGAAAACATACAAATATATGACTTCGAACTTTCACCAAAAGATATATATTAGTAGTTGGGATTCGTTGGTTCTGGCGCACGCGCCAGAACCAACGAATGCGCTAGAACTACGGGAGTGTGCCAGACCCCGCGCGTCGACTTGTCGATGCGTCGAAACTAAAAAAAAAAAAAAAAAAAAAAAAAAAAAAAAAAAAAAAAAAAAAAAGGTTTAGCCCCCCATTTGAATCGATTGCGCCGGGTCCCAGAGCTGTAGCTCTAACTGTTCCAAAGATAGCTTTTCGATTAATTAAATGCCACTAGACGCGTCTCTTATCAGTCACCCTCATTAAGCTCGGGCCCGGCCTTATCGCTCGCTTCCCCGAATTGCTAACAACGAACCTACGTCACAGTGCAGTGTTGCTGTCTCTTTCTTGCATTACTTATCACCTAAGCAAAAACTTCTCATTTAATATGCATTTTCTATCATTTTAATCTGATAAAATGTCTAACCTAACCTAACCTACCGAAATCCCGCAATTTCTCTCATTTTAATCAAAGCGCCAGAAACCGCGATACTGGACTGTGTGCGAGAATTCGCGATATTAAATCGCTTTCTACAAATGATTTTCTTATTACAATCTTTATGAATTTATTTAGTCTAAATACTTCCATTGTATTTTTTGCTATATAATGTTTTAAATAATGGTGCGCCGATGTAACAATATTTTGTTCATTAAAACTTCTCATTTAATATATATTTTTGATTTATTTTTTAGTTGTTATTGTGGAATTTTAGACATGCTCAAACTATGAAATCTAACAAAAAGAAATCGAAATGAGAGAATAAAAATGTAA
>JAEBDU010000108.1:512952-539141 GCA_016802625.1 Heliconius numata | reverse complement strand
TGTAATCATGAGTAACCCTTCTGTGAATTACAGTTTAAGATTGAAACTTACCTGCATCGGTTTTCAATAAAATGCCGTGTTGTTGCCGAACATTAAATTCAAAATATTTAGTACACCCAACTTTAACCGACTGTACTATAAAAAAAATGTACTACACTGTTTTTGCAAGTAGCTTTAAAAGTTGGCGCATTTAATCTGGATTTCGAAATGGTACGATACTTGCTGGATTACCTCTTTGTTGAAGAGAGAAAAATCGAAATACACGATAACCGGGATGACGTTCAGCGTTTTGGTATCTTTTCCGATACATTCTAGCTGCAGCATTAGCATTACATAACCATTCTCCATGAATGAAATGCATATTGGCTATGTGTCAAAGACCGAGTATATGGCCTGCGAGAGCCCGGACTCGAGCACTATCCTTATAGGTCCTGGATCAGCCCCTAAGTCGAAAAAGTTCAGGTATCTTAGATCCGTCATGCACGAGTCTGGAGGCATCGATCACGACTTCCATGGTCGGATAAGCGTTGCCTGGGCTAAGTGGCGGGAGGTCACTGGTGTGGTCTGTGGTCGCAGGATGCCGTCCAAACCTTTTCCGATTTAGGGGCTGGCCCAGGACTTATAAGGATAGTGCTCGAGTCCGGGCACTCGCAGGCCATATACTCGGTTTTTGACACATAGCCAATATACATTTCATTCATGGAGAATGGTTATGTAATGCTAATGCTGCAGCTAGAATGTATCGGAAAAGATACCAAAACGCTGAACGTCATCCCGGTTATCGTGTATTTCGATTTTTCTCTCTTCAACAAAGAGGTAATCCAGCAAGTATCGTACCATTTCGGAATCCAGATTAAATGCGCCAACTTTTAAAGCTACTTGCAAAAACAGTGTAGTACATTTTTTTTATAGTACAGTCGGTTAAAGTTGGGTGTACTAAATATTTTGAATTTAATGTTCGGCAACAACACGGCATTTTATTGAAAACCGATGCAGGTAAGTTTCAATCTTAAACTGTAATTCACAGAAGGGTTACTCATGATTACATTACAGAAAAAAAAATGAAAAAAGAGTAATATTTGTAGTCTTAGGACTTAAAAAATCATCACAGGGTGTCGGTTTTTCCGATATTTTTTTAAATCAATATAATATGAAAAATACATGACACAGATTTTTTTTTATATTTTTCTCATAATTGTCACGACTTGGTCTATCACCTGTTTTCGTTTTATCGTTGACTCCTGGGACACCCTGTATATATAAAAGGACTTGTCCTCACTGAGGTAAGACGCACGCACAGCCGTAACCGCTGTGCGTAGAAACGTGAAATTTGGACAGATGTTTACTTTCGTAATCTGTACGTCCACTGAGAAGGGATTTTGAAAAATTTTAACCCTAAAGGGGTGAAATAGGGGTTGAAAGTTTGTATGGAAAAAAATTTAAATCGGCACCGATTCTTATAAAATTGTAAATTCAGACTCTTAAAAATATTTAATTGAACATGTGTTTCACGGTTTTTTATAATTTACCCCCTAAGGGTGCCAAAAACGGGTTGAAAGTTTGTATGGAAAAAAATTTAAATCGCCACCAATTTTTATAAAATTTGAAATTTAGACTCTTAAAAATATTTCATTGAACACAAGTTTCGTAGTTTATTTTAATTCATCCCCTAAGGGTGCGAATGAGGGGTTGAAAGTATATATGGAAAAATCTTTAAATCGCCACCGATTTGTATAAAAATTGAAACTTAGACGCATAAAAATATATCATTGAATACATGTTTCGTGGTTTATTTTAATTCATCCCCTAGGGGTGTAAATAAGGGGTTGAAAGTTTGTATGGAAAAATCTTTAAATCGCCACTGATTTTTATAAGATTTGAAATTGAGACTCTTAAAAATATTTCATTGAAAACGTGTTTCATGGTTTATTAGAATTCACCCCTAAGGGCGCAAATAAGCATGCGAAGCTGCGCGCGTCCGCTAGTAAATAAATAAACTTCACGCTGAATCCCGCACACAGCAGGGTGCAGACAGAGGCAACCTAGTGTTAAGACACTTCGTTCCCAACTTTCCGCCGAATTTTAGGCATAAATTAGATAAAGATGAACATAAAGAAAATCAAATTTGAATATTATATACATAAATTTAAATTTGGTTTGTAGATATATTTGCAGATAATAAATAATTGTTTTCACATACATATATAAAAAGTAAAGAAAACTGTTTCATCGTTATTTTAAAAATTATTTGATAAAAGAATAAAAATGTTTCTTTTGAGTTCATATTTTGTATTAATTATATTAAATGTAAGTAATTTCAATACTTTGAATTTATTTATTTTTTTGGTTCACGATTCACTAAATATGAAACATTTAATTTTTTCCCTATAGTTCCCAGTTAGTTAAAAAAATATTTTCCAAAAAAAAATTATATTGCTTAATTAATTTCAATATTTCATTCGATAAAAATTTCAAAATTGATTTCCTTTTACAGATTGTAACAGAAGCGAAATTTTGGCCAACGCCAACGCTACTTCTGAATGATGGAAATGAAATACCACGTATTGGACTGGGCACACTTTTTCCAGTAAATTTTATATAAAATTTTAACGTTATACTTTACGTTAAGTTATGGCCGCGTGTCATTAAAGCGGGACTACCGCTTTAATGACACGCGGCCATAACGCGGCGTTAAATTCCGAAATTTAACATCCAATATCTTGGAAAATAATTCCTTTCAGCTGCTCCGCTATGTCAGATATAAAAAAAATAAGGAACATAATTATATTGTCAGTCAGCATTGTGGGTCATCAAATTTAATATAAAATATATACCTAAGGATTATTTAACTTTTAGGAAAGAGATTTCGACAAAGTCACCGAAGCAATCATAACTGCTTTGGAAGTTGGTTATAGATGCGTCGATACGTCTGAATTTTATGAAACAGAAGAATTCATAGGAAAAGCTATAGAAAATGTGACAGAACGTGGTATAGTAGATAGAGAAGAATTGTTTATTATTTCCAAGGTATATATTTA
Organism: Heliconius numata; assembly: GCA_016802625.1. Classification (NCBI taxonomy): domain Eukaryota; kingdom Metazoa; phylum Arthropoda; class Insecta; order Lepidoptera; family Nymphalidae; genus Heliconius; species Heliconius numata. Next base: position 536,103 of record JAEBDU010000108.1, on the reverse strand, counting down.
TTTGTTGTTATAAACTCATTATATCTTCCTCTATGCTAAAGTTTAAATTAAAGAAGAATGGAATGATATAATAGATTGTATATCAACCAAGTTTCATGTCAACAATAAGTTCATAGAAGTATTATCACATAAAATTGCATCCATTCTAAATAAGCTTGGTTGTAATTATAAGGATATAGTAAATCTATTTCTTCTGTTAAGTTCCTCTGTTAAGTTCCTCTGTTAAGTTCCTCTGTTAAGTTCTTCTGTTAAGTTCCCCTTAGCTTAGCCAATGTTTGTTTTAGCTTCATATCTTATATATTTTGTCCAAGAGAATCTAAACCCAAGACACTCTGTCCTCCGCTTACGACCCTTATACGACCTTACGTGCTGGGTGGTAGTCCTAAGTGGAGAAATGAAAATAATTCAATTACTCGAGTGACTATTGAGCTTACAGCCATTTAGTTCAGATTCAGGATCTAAAATTTGTATAATATATGTTCTAATGTTTAAATTTTTACAGTTTGATAGACTTTCGAACCCAGAAGACGTGCTACCGCAAATACAGGCCTCTTTAGAACGACTGCAGTTAGATTATTTGGATTTATATCTTATTCATTATCCATATAATTTGGTAAGTTTTTCTTTTTTTTAGCTTCACGCTGCATCCCTCCCATATTAGGATAGCCCGGGAACCTCGTGTTAACTCTCCTTTTTCATTAAGACTCTCCGTTCTCACTTTGTTCCCTGCTGAGTGGAGGAACTCAACACCGCGCTTTGCCTCGTTCCCAACCTTTCGCACCCTTATGTCCCTGCGCCACGATAGTCTTTTTGAAAATTTACATTACATTTAAAGAAATAATTTATTTATTTATAATATAAAAATTAAATATGCATTTTATTCCTATATCCATAACTGTTTTATTTCTTTACAGCTAACAATGGAACTTTTTGACATTTTGGCTATTTGGAAGGAAATGGAGAAAGTCAAGTACATGGGATTTGCCAGATCAATAGGCGTGTCAAACTTTAATAGTACACACATAAATTATATTCTAGCCCACAGTGAAGTTCCTCCAGCAGTTAATGAATTTGAAGTAATATTGGATTTTATAGATTAAAATTTTCGAAGACTAAAATTCTTGGCAATATGTTTTCACTGCATTGTGGTTTTGATTTGACGTTTAAATTACTGTTTATAGTTTTAATTATTATATTAAAATTATTTCCATTTCTTCTTTCAAGCAAGAAAAGGCGAAGCACTACCGCCACCATATATTAATATGTAACATTTAAGGTTTTGAGGAGAAAAATTAAAAACGACACCTATTCTGTTATCGGGTCATGTGTGAAATAAATAAAAATTGTTATTGTTTCAATGGATATAGGTTAGAGTTTGACTTGTTTATTATTGTAGAAGAGTTAAATTCAGCAACTCGAGATGCAATGCCTCGAAACATTCGATGCAAATTGAGGAACAGAGTGTCTTAACTCTAGGTGTCCTCTGTCTACCGTGCTTTAGATTTTAGTTGAAACTGATTGATTTCCTTATTTCTTTTTTTTTACAGGTCAACCCATCAATTACAAATTTAGACCTAGTAGCATACTGTCAAAGTCAGAGGATCGTTGTCATTGCTTATGGACCAAATGGGTTTTCTGTGGCACGACCCTTCACAAACACCTCACTGGAACCATTCACCAATAGCTCGTTAATTGTTGAACTGGCTGAGAAATATCAGAAGACTTCACATCAAATAATTTTGCGTTACTTGGTAAGATTCTTTTGTGTGCTATTTCCTTTCTAGCAGCTCCCTTTTTTGCAGGAAATACATCTTTTAGTGAAAACCAAAATGTATTTTATGCCAGTTGTTCTTTATCCATACCATAAAATGCCGACCTTACGATATCCTTTATTAATGAGAATATAGATTTAGGTCTTACTAGTGGAGGCCATTGCCTTTAGTAATATTCAGAAATCTTTTGCTGTCAATATACCAGGCAATGATAATGTAGATACTTCTGTATAATGTTGCTAAACAATAAATAATTAAAATTTGAAATTTACCTAATGCTATTATTTATTATAAAATTAGAATTTAATCAAAATTACTTTTTTTTGTAACGTATCTGATGCTAAGCTTTTTAATTCTGTGTTTATGTTTTAAATTCTTATTTCTTTTTCTGGAGTCTAAGATCTATAATAATCTGTTTTAAAAGAAGTTTTGATATCAGAGTAATTTTTGTGTAGTGACTATAGTAACTGAGTTCAATTATAATTTCGAAATACATTGTTTCAGGTCGACCGATTCATAGTACCGATACCTAAATCTGGTAATAAAGACCATTTGGAAGAAAACATTGATATATTTGATTTTAGTTTATCCCGTGAAGATGTCTATTTAATTAACGAGTACAATCATAATGCCGGAGTATATACAAATAAAGATGCGATTGAAGTCAATGAAGCCCTTGTCATGTACTTTTATGGGAAGAGTGTCCAACAAGTATATGATTCTTTGGGTATTCATTAAATATTGATTGCTATCGCAATCTAAACAAATAATTAAACGATTAAAAAACAACAATTTAATTCTAATTTAAACAATTTGTATAAAATTTAATAGTTAATAATTAATTTTAATAATTTTGATATTAAGTTGCAAATATATGATATGTTTAAATTGTCGTCATAATAAAATGTTATTATGCAGTCAGTCAGATTTGTTGTGTACTATTTATTATACGAAGAGTGTCCAATAAATATAAAATTTTGTAAGTATTTTTTGTTATTGAAATCTTTGTTATTTTAATAATTAATTAAAATTAATACATTAATACATATACACACAGGTTATAATTAATTTGTAAAAATATAGTATGTTTAAATTGGCGTCATAATGAAATTTGCACTCTGTCAAACCCTTGTCATGTACTATTATGGGAAGAGATCATCTGAGATTTGCCGATGACCTGGCATTAATGGCCATTAATGACAACCCGGTACAAGAAATGCTCAATCAGCGAGTCAACGAAAGCAATGCAGTAGAGTTTCAAATAAACACGACAAAAACTAAATTAATGACTAACAGAAAAAAAATATCCATTGTTGTAAAGAATTACATAATAGCGTATGTCGAGGGATACACGTATCCCAGCCACAGCCAAGAATTGTAATAATTTTAAATAATATATGGTGATAATAAACATATTTGTTATCTATGTATATATACTGACTGATATTACATATATGCATATGCATGCATGCATATATGTAAGTAAAGAGATATTAATGCAACGTTATAGTCGAATTTAGGTAAGATCATTGAAGACATTCAAAATGCTGATACCTATACTGTGTTTGAGTTCGCTGGTGATATTTAATGTAAGTACATTTTATTTTTTTAAAAGTCATTTTTCAATATCTCGCTAGAGCTTGAGAAGCTTGAGAGCTACTCGCCTGGAATTCATCAGTTATGGGCGCTCTAAAAGGCGGCACTTGGCAACTTTAGCCAGCCTTCGTTTTCTCCATTGTGCACAGGGCACAGGATCTCCTGGGCCTCGAACTCGACTTTGGATGACCAAGGAACAACGCTGCCGTCCATTCCGGTGCCAGAGCTCAATGCTCCTGGTCCTGAGCTGATACTAGTGCAAACGTGTACACTCGGCAATCCACAAACGTCAGCTCTATGATAATAAATAAACACTTAAATAAACAAAAATTAATGAAATAAATTTGCAAACATATTTTAGATAATTCTTTTCTTTCTGAATTGCTTGAAAAATTGCTGAGGTGCTCGGAATTAATGACAATCCAATATTTTAATTAGAAAAAAATTAGATATATTTTATTTAGTGTTTAAATTATATGTATATTTGGGATTATTTTTAATATATAAATGAGAAAACCACAGTACAGTGTCTGATCGTAGAAGCCACGACTGTGAGTTCAATTTTCATTATTCGTCTTATTTTCATTTCCTCACTCTGGTAACAAGAAACAGCGTGGCGTTGAGTTTCGCCACATTTAAGCGATGTCGTGGAAGTTCTGCAACTTAACACAAGGTTCCCTCAGACTACCCCGCTGCATGAAGGCTATAGCGTGAAGTTAAATAAATAATGAATTTTGTTAAAGGTTGAAATAGAAGCAACGTTTTCGCCGGGGTTGCTTCTCAATGACGGAAATGAAATGCCTCTTATCGGCCTGGGCACGTTCTTTCCAGTAAGTTCGTTAAATTTTAATTATATAAATTAATTTAAGTGGTTATTAATAGAAATTGTCGTCATAAATTTACAGGATTATTTTTAATACTAATTTTGTATAATAAATAGTAATTTATTACAATTCAAAAGAAATCAGTCACTTTATTTCTGTGAATGCGTGATCGACCTATTCCGTATTTGGGGAAAATACGCTTAAAATCTTAAAAACATGTCTACACTTCAAGTATTCCACTTTAGTCAATTTCATACAAAGATATCTTCTTCATTGCATCAACTTGAAAGCAGATATTTTCTTCTTCTGTGCTTCAAGGCATCCAGTAGACATGGATATTTGATATTAATTTAAGTTTGATATCTACAATAAATCTTAATAATAATAATAATAATAAAAATCTTTATTGCACACTTAAAAAGATACAATACAATAAATTATTAAAACAAAATGCACAAAGGCGGCCTTATCACTACAAGTGATCTCTTCCAGGCAACCAAATTCCGGAAGGATATAATTAAAATTGCGGGCATAATGCGGTGCAAAGTGACGCGAAAAATAACTAAATAAATTATATAATATATACATACATACACACACACATACATATATATATATATACACACATACATACATATACACACAAACATACACAAATTCTTATACATACACTGATTATATACGTAAGATATATAGCAAATAAATAAATAAAGGGAAAATAAATTAGCACACATTAATTACTACTCTCCATGCCAAGATAATAATTTTTGACTCTTTTTTTAAAAATGTTTATAGAGGTAGATTGCCTAATATTTCGTGGTAACGCGTTCCACAATTTTACTGCTTCAACAGTAAACGATTTAGTGTAACAGTGGGTACGGCACAATGGTGTTTCTAAAACATTGTCACTTTTCGAGCGGAGGGTGAGCGGAAGACGGGAATTGGAGCCTAGGAAGGAAAAGCGCTCCTTAAGGTAAATAGGAGTATCAGGATGGAAAAGGATAGAGTAGAGGAGCGTGACAGTGTGGAGATTCCGTCGGTCTTTTACAGAAAGCCACTGAAGCCTAACGCGATGCTGACTGATGTGATCAAACTTCTTTAGTCCAAAAATGAACCTAATAACTAGGTTTTGCAGGCGTTCAAGCGTATTGAGCAACTGTTGTGATAAATCTAGGTAACAAGTGTCAGCATAATCTAATATAGGCAGTAAGAGTGAATGTGCCAGTGATATTTTAGTTTGAGTTGGTAAAAGATATTTCCATCTCTTGAGCCTACCAATGGTGTAGTATACTTTACGGCTTAGGTCAGAGATATGAGGAGCCCAGGAGAGAGAGCTGTCCACTGTGATACCTAGATTCTTGACAGTATTTCTATAATCTAACTTGCAATTGTCAAAGATAATGGGAGGAAGAGAAGGAAAATCTAATTTAGATAATTGTTTAGGATTACCGAGGATACATACTTGTGACTTTTTGGGGTTTACAGACAGACCAAATGACTTGCTCCAGGTACTGATAGTATGCAGATTAAAATTAATTATATCGATCGCCTTAACAATGTCATTAACGTCCGTAGTCATGTAAATCTGTAGGTCATCAGCATATAAGTGAAAGGAAAGGGATAGAAGCTTAGTAACGGAGTTGATAAATATGGAAAAAAGGAGAGGAGAGAGCACTCCACCCTGGGGAACACCAGCACTGAGACGACATACAGATGAACGTTTGTCGTTAATATAGATACTCTGTTCGCGTTCATGTAAGTAGGAGTAAAACCATTCAGTAGTCTCAGAGGATACATTAATAGATTGAAGAATTGCTAAGAGGATATCAAAATCGACGGTGTTAAAAGCATTAGAAAAATCCAGAAGAGCAAGAATAGTAACTTGTCGATTATCAATACCCAGCCTAATATCATCATTAACTTTATTCAGAGCAGTTACAGTGCTGTGTCCAGGACGGAAGCCGGACTGGAAGGGGGACAGGATTTTGTTTAAATATAAAAAAGATGAGAGTTGATTATGGACTATACGCTCCAACACTTTAGATAGAAACGGTAGAATTGAGATAGGGCGATAGTCAGTAAAGGATAAAGGATTTGATACTTTGGGAATGGGAATTACTATTGCCTGACGCCAGGCATTGGGAAAAGTATTAGTGGAAAGGGAATGGTTAAAAATATGGCATAGGACTGGAAGTATAGGAATAAGAGATAAGAGGATCATTTTTCGACCAATTTGATCACTACCAGTAGCATCGGATTTAATGGCCAGCACATGCTTCTTCACGTCCTCAGTGGAAACATTAGAGAAATAAAAGGAAGATGGACAAGAGATAGCGGAAATAGAATTGATAGTGTCAGTTTTAACATTCTGCTTCAATATATTAACATTTGTAAAGTGTTTGTTCATTTCGTCCAGATTTATTTTTTCACTTATCTTAACAGCTTTCCGTGAACGTCCAATACCCATTGCATCTAAAAACTTCCAGACTTTAGCAGGGCTGTTATTTACTACATTAGTCTACATTCTACATTAGTCTACATTCTACAGTCTACATTTATCTTGAGATAAACGAGCAGACAAACGGACAACAAAGTGTTTCTATAAAGATTTTGTTTTTTTTCTTTTGAGTACGGAACCCTAAAAGTATGTGAAACGTATGTATGTGTATTATGAAAAAATATAAAAGTTTGATATAACTTTTAGGCGAAAGAATTTGATCTAGTTACTGAAGCAGTAATCACAGCTTTTGAAGTTGGTTATAGAAGTGTGGACACATCAGCGTTCTATAAAACGGAGGAATTTATTGGAAGGGCTATCAAGAATGTGACTGAACGTGGCATTGTGATGAGAGAGGAACTATTCATCACGTCGAAAGTAAGTGTCATTGTAAATATTTGAAATATTGTCTATATTTCGTATATTGTCGTTTTTTTAGCTTAGCGTATTATGCATAGGCAAATGGGACTTGGGAACCTTATGTTAAGGCACCCCGTTCCTGTTAAGACACTTCCGTTCCCCAATATCTGCTGGATTCTGGAGGCATTGTAAATGTTATATGTTGCCAGTTTATTATCAATTAAAAGCGTGACTCCCAACGAGGCTTCCGTACCAATTTCAGGATTGTAGGCTAGCGAAGTACACCTTATAAAAGTTGACAAACTTACGTGTGCGGCCATATGTACTTACTCATTTTGTGGGAAACTACAAATATAAGTTTGTCATGAATAAAAAAGTAATGATGTTTTGATTTGGATTTTTACCGTTATTTGTATTGTAGGTCCAAAGATAATATCATATAGGTTTTAATTACGCAACGAATTTCATAGAAAATGCAGTAAAATCGATATATTTAATATAGGAAGGGATAGTTAAATATAAGATATTAATCTTAGCTGATACCTCCACGCGATCTGGAGATAAATGGTCTTGACAGACAGACAGAAAGACAACAAAATGATACTATAAGGATTCCGTTTTTACCTTTTGACGTACAGAACCCTAAAAATAACTAATATAACCAAATACTTACAGTTCGACAGGCTTATGAATCCAGAAGAAGTAACAACAGAAATACAAGCTTCTTTAAAGCGATTGCAATTGGATTATTTGGATCTATATCTTATTCACACCCCTTTAAATGAGGTAAAAATATTTTGTGTTAACATAGCTTAAAGTGTTTCATTCAATTATTTAACCTAACTACTTATTTTATCAGCTTCAGGCAGTCAAAGGGAACCTACTGTTAAGTCACTCCATTCCCCACTTACTGCCAAATTTTCCAAGGAACTGCATGTTGAGTGGTGGAATTTAACGCTGGACTTTTGCCTTGGTGCCACAACGAAGAAAAGAAAATATTAATAAACAATCACACATTCCCCCGAGTGGAGATCGAACCCTCAACCGTCGCGTTACAGTCACTCTTTCGTGAACCTACTATCTACTCTACTATTTATTAATTAATAATTTGTTAGTTTACAGGAAAAGATTTTGACATACTGGCAATTTGGAAGGAAATGGAGAAAATCAAGCATATGGGACTCACGAGATCAATAGGCGTATCAAACTTTAATAGTTCACATATAAATTATATTCTAGCACATGGTACTCTACCACCGGCTGTTAATGAAATTGAGGTTATATTGAAGTCATTTGTTTAAAAAAGAAATCAGCTTCAAAAGTGCTTATAATAGTCTACTTTAATAAAGAATACTTTGAATTTGAATTGGAACTTCACGCTGCATCCCGCGCATAGCGTACGGCGATGGAATCCAGTATTAAAACTTACGATACTCCATTCCCCAATCCTCATCCAATACCCGACACAGTGTGTGTTGATTGGCGGAACTGAACGCTGTGGTTTGTCTTGTTATTAATGCAAGGAAATGAAGATAATTATATCTCTGAATGACAATCAATGCTGTTCCGTTAGGCCATGTTGATGTCAGCTTATATATTGTACAATATGTTTTTACTATAACTAACTAACTCCCCCTCCCAAAAAAGGGCGTATTGCATAGTAATACTAAATTTAAGTATTGAGATGTATTCGTTGTTAATGTTATATAATATATTAATGTTATATAATATATATATATATATATATATATTAATTTTAAGCAAGTTAGAGCTTTTTTGTATTGAAGGATGCCTTTCGTGATGTTTTATTTTTACTCCATATATTAACTCATCCCCTTTACCCTATATGGGTTCCTATAAGTATCCCTATAAGGGTAGAGGGGATGAGTTGATATAACTTTTTTTAACTTTTTATTTTTATTTTTACAGGTAAATCCATCAGTTGCCAATTTGGATCTAGTAGCATATTGCCAGAATGAAGGTATAGCTGTTGTTGCTTATGGACCACATGGATACACTGTACCAAGACCTTTTACCAACAATTCTCTAGAACCATATTTTAATAGCACATTAATTGTTAAGCTAGCTGAAAAATATGATAAAACTCCAAATCAAATTATTTTACGATATTTGGTAAGATTTTTAAATAGTTTGGGCATGTCGAACGAATGAGTGATGAAAGAATGTCGAAAAATATTTATGAACGAAAAGTAAGCGGTAAGAGAGTTAGGAGGAGACCTCGATTGATTTTCGAAAACACAATTTAAAATATATTGGTTACGTATAAACCATGAGGACCCCCCGTGCATATGAAAAGAGGTTGATGACAGTGGACGAGGCGAAAATTTTATTTTTATAAAATTTAATTTTATTAAACATCCATACCTATATTATAAATTCGAAAGTAACTCTGTCTGTCTGTCTGTCTGCTTTTACGCAATCAGGGCCAAACTGCTAATTTAATTGTGATAAAATACTCGTATAGAGATTTTAGAGATACTTGACGGTCTCGGGATGAACATAGGATACTTATTTTTCTCATATTTGTAATATTATCGATATATACCAATATATTAAAATACTTATTAATTTGACATGCAATTTATTCTGCCATGTTAATAATAACCGTCGCTAAGCGACCGTTGCTAAGCAACGATTTGCAAAGTTTGTTGTTAGAAAACGTCACTCAAAACGAGCTTGCTTAACGCATCTCTCTATTGAAAACTGATAATAATTTTATAAATATATACGAGTATAACTAGCGGTCCGCACGCGGTTTCACCCGCGTGAACTATGTTATTATTAATTTCTGTCTCCATGACTACGTCCTAGTGACGTCTATGCAAAATTTGAGACTTCTAGCATTTGTAGTAACGAAATTTCATACAAACTTTCGACCCCAAAAACAACCCCTTAGAAGTCGAATATTGCAAATTCCCGTCTTAGCGAGCACCTACGTCCTAAAAGTAACTTCTATGCAAAATTTGAGATTCCTAGCACATGTAGTTTCTGAGATTTCGTGATGAGTGAGTGACCTTTCGATTTTATATATATAGATAAATATTCGTTTAGTTCAAGCAGGCGAATCCGCTCGAGTCCACTAGTTTAAACATATTAAAAATCATTGTTTCAGATCGACCGCAACATAATAGCGATACCTAAGTCTGGCAACAAGGAACACATTAAAGATAATTTTGATTTATTCAATTTTTCTCTAACTCGTGAAGAAGTTCGTTTAATAAACGAGTACAATACAGGTGTTAATGTATTCCAGTATGATTTAGAAGCCGGCAATAATTTTATTATGTATTACTACGGTATAACTTATAAACAATTATATGAAAATCTGGGAATAAACACTAGTTAATAATAAAATAAAAATAAATAAATATTTTAAAACAAGTCAAGTATTTATTAGTGCCTAAAAGATGAATAATCTTTAAAAATAAATTAAAAAATAAACTGACTTCAAAACGATACTTTCATATACAAAAACAAAAACTAAATTGTAGGAAAAATTGTAAAAAAGATTGTTAATTTCATGAAAATAAAGAAAATTAAAAAATAATAAGTGAATTTATTAATGCTTATCTATTTACTATTTAAAAACCGTTATCAAATTCAACACATTTTTTTATTTATTCAGTCAAAGATTGTATTTTTATTTTACTCCCCACTCCATTCCCCACTCTCCGCCGAATTCTAAAGGCATTGCGTGTTGGGTGGCAGAACTCAACGCCGCGCTTTGCGTCGACACTAGAACGAAGAAATGGAAATATAAACGCAAATAAATATTTCACTTCGTCGAGTGGGGATCGAACCCACAACCGTCGCGTTACAGTCACACCCTTGTGCCGCTGTTCTACGACGGCTTCTGAAACATTTATCATTTTCATTATCTTCGCTCTAATTCGCTTCCACCACTCAACACTTAATACCTATAGAATTCGGCGGAGAGTGAAGAACAGAAGTGTCTCAATGAGAACGGAATGTCTTAACACTCCGTCCGATCCGTTTACAGTCAAAAGGTGGTACTCCTGCGCCACGACTGGCCTCACTTTTCAATTTTCTTCACTTTCAAGTAATTTAAATGATATTTTCTACAATTGTAGTGTCTGTTTAAGTTTGTGCATATACTATTTATATTATGTAAAATCTGCTATTTGTATAGTTTGTACCAAAATTTATATATTTAAACTTTTGTTTAGTGTTTATTAATTAAGAAGATAACAATGTTAAATTAATTCGAACTTATTTTAAGGTAATTATAATTATAGTATTTAAAACGAAAATTATAATATAATTATAGCAATGAAGTGTGAAATATGGTAATTAATACTATCTCTTTAAAAAACAAGAAATTCAGTTTTCTAATTAATTGGAATAATTAAATATTGTAAATATACAGCACGTACTTTATTTCAAAGAAAACAATTTCAAGACACTCCATTCTCCACTTTCCGCTTATTGTGTTTAAAATCAGACACTATTTCGCTGCACGATGAATTTTGATGTTCATGAATTATTTATCTTATTTAGTAGAGAACTACCTAACAAAATTGATGAATTAAGTTCTAGAAATAAGCTGATAATAGTTCATAGAACTATTATACAACAGTAATGAATGTAACCAGACCGACGCACTATGGGAAATCGAAGTCTGTATCAGATCAAAAATCGATAACTTTTTTATTTGTTAAGATAAACAATTGAATTTTTGCACAAGCATAAAGTATGAAATAGTGCGTTAGGTGACGTTCAGATATTATACTTTTATTGGAGAATATATATATAAAAAAATAATGAAAAGAAAAGATTTCAGTAAATGATGGTAAAAATTAAAGGAATAATAGTAAAAATGTATTATTAAATTAGTTTATTATTATTCCCGACTGGTAAGGAAGGGTTATGTTTTTAGCGCATATTTTGTATGTATGTACGTATGTATGTACGCAATATTCTTTATTACCTTGTATCTCCAGAACCGCTGAACGGATTTACATAATTGAGGTATCGTTACATTTGCTTTAGCAGCCCAAGTATTCTTAGGTAGGTGACGTTAAAAAATAATAATCATGGCGGCTGTGGGACGCCATTGGACTAAGTGCAAAAAAAATTTTTGGTTTCGAATACCACAATATGGGTATCAAATTCAAGAGCTCAACACGAGGATTTCAAAAAGGTATATCATGACTATCATTATCATAATGAATCCTAACAAAAATTTGAAAAATAAAAATATATTTATTAAAAAACAAACACTCCGACTGCATAAATCTGGAAAGAAATTAACAAGCCCAATAGTTTATTAGGATGAACAGTCGCGACATATAAGTAATTTTTCAGTCAATAAAATCTTTGCCAGGAACCTCAAATAATTTAAAGAGGTGCTAATTCTTCTCCTATTGAACGTAAACCCTGAACCTTCAATGTATGGGAGTAATAATTCACGCTTGGAACACTAAAAATATTCGTCATTTTGAAATTTAGTGAAGACAGTTAATAATCAAACGTCTGTTAGTAATTTTATTACTAATTTGTAATAGTTTTATTAAATTAATTCACTCTTCATATAATTTCAAAAATGAGGGTAGTGTGAATAAATGATTGTGCAAAATGTGTACAAAATGAAGATAAAACGTCCTTTTATCAATAAATAACAATAATTTAATGGAGATTTACCGCAATCTAATCAATTAAATAGTAAAACATTAGAAACTACAATAGATAGAGTTTTCGTGTCCCCTGACTTGTATCGTAGTTTTCGTGATAACTTCTCAGTCTGCAGGTCTCTGCAGCTAATTTTTAATAAATATTGTTTATGAATATCTGGACTATAAAACAATATCAAATAGAACGCGTTGGGAGACGTCGGTAACTGTTAAAAGTCTCGATGAACTTTAAACACGTACCTTTTTTCTCTTCATTTATTATTAATATTTTTTATAAAAATATAGTCATGATATCCACAATATAATAATTGTTTTAAAATCTACATACTATGGGCTTTTCAAAAATATATAACACTTTATACCTACTTGCACATTTTTTTAAGGAAATTATGTTTAAAGTCACAAAGCGAAAAACCTGAAATAGACATTCTTACATATTACTATTTTCTAAAATTAAAATATGTATATTCTAAATATAATTCACGAAAAAATAATTCATTATATTAAAGTTCCACTATTATACTATTAAAAAAAAATACTATGTGCGTCAGGGACGACTTTTGTAAAAACGACTTTTGATCTGCCGTTGTTCTACCATTGTCCATAGTGCGACGTGGCCAATCGTGGCGTAGGGGTACATGCGTGTGAATGAAAACACAGGTTGTGGGTTCGATTCCAGATCGAAGAAATGAAATATTTAATATTTTCATATTCTTCGCTCTAGTGTAGAGACAAAAGACGCAATGCCTTGAAAAATTCGGCAATAAGCTAGGAGAGGAGTGTCTTAACACTATGCTCCTTCGCCTTACCCTGCTACAGCGTAAAGCTGAAAGAAATAAAATAAATGTAACGTGCAGTTTTTTCGTCTTCACATTTTTCCGGACACTTACATCAGCACTAATATTAGTAGTTAATTATTTTACCACTTCTGGGCGATAACATGTATATATTAACTTATATGTAAATTAATTTACATTTTAATTTAAGTATATTTTTATTTTACTTTTAAAATTAAGTGCCTTCGTCAAGGACGTACAAAATGTTCATACTTTTGCTGAGTTCTATAGCAGTACTGAGTGTAAGTTTTAATATTTATTTTTAATATATTTGCTTCCAGTTAAAATTAGTAAACTAAAAATATAAACACAGAACTATTAAAAGATAATAAAATTTATTATTTTTATTTTTTTAGTTATTTTAAAATAGTCTCTTCCATTCTGTTTATAAATCGACAATTTCATTTTTAGGCCGAAATTTCAGCAAGTTTATTGCCAGTAAGGTTTTTAAATGATGGTAATGCAATGCCGCTTATAGGATTTGGAACAATGTTTCCAGTAAGTTTTAAAAAATTTTAACTTTCTATTTATTTGCTTACTTTTTTTTAGCTTCACGCTGTATCCCGCATATAGAAAGAAAGCAGAGGGGCTCTAGTGTTAAGACAATAGGTTCCCCACTTTCCACCCAAAGTTGCCATACTTTGTCTTCTTACTAGAGCGGGGAAATGAAATTAACTTAATCATTCGAGGGGGAATCGAACCCACATTTGTCTCGATTTCAATTAAACGCTGTGTTGCACCACGTCAAGTCAAAAAAAGATTTCAAAGTAAAAATTAATATGATTAAAAATTAATCAGCTTCACGCTGTATCCCGCACATGGATAAGCAGAAGGAACCTAGCGTTGAATGGCGGAACCTCAACGCTCTCTCTTGGTCTCGACACCAGAGCGAAGAATTGAAAATATTAATTTAAATAAACATTTTATTTTCTCGGGGATCGAACCCACAATCAGTTACGTTTACAGTCACACATTTGTGCCCCTGCACAGCTGCACCACTAGTTCTAGTTTTTAACCGACTTCTGTAAGAAAAGGAGGTTATCAATTCGACTGTATTATTATTATTATTTTTTTTTTATGTTTGTTACTTCAGAACTTTTGACTGGGTGAACCGATTTTTATAAGTAAGAAACATGAAATTTCCATTATTTTTTAGAAAAGAGAATTTGATTTAGCTACCGATTCCATAATAACCGCCATAGAAGTAGGTTATAGAAGCATCGACACAGCACCATTTTACCAAACCGAGGCATTCGTTGGTAATGCTATTCAAAATGTGACAGCTCGTGGTATCGTTGCGAGAGAAGAGTTATTCATCATTTCCAAGGTAAATCTGGTTTTCTTTTCTTTTTTGTACGGTACTTGGAGTAGAGGGAACCTGGGAGCGTAGTGTTAAGATACATTAACGCACTTTCGTTCGCCTTTTTTTCAATGTATTCTCGAGGCATTGCCTGTCGAGTAGCAGAACTCAACGCTGCGCTTTGCCATATATAACCAGAGCCAGAAAATAAAAATATTAAATATTTAATGAAATATTGAATATTGCCATCGCGGAAATGCACCCGAGTGGGAATGGAACCCACAACTGTCGCACGTTTGTGCCCCTGTGTTACGTCATCGGTCATCCATATTCCATCATCTGTCATCCGTCCACCAAACGAAATTATATCCAATTTGCTTTTTTGAAGTTCGGCAGAACTCGAAACCCAGAATCCGTGCTGCCAGAACTAAAGGCTTCTTTAGATCGCTTACAGTTGGATTATGTGGACCTGTATCTTATACGATCCCCGGCTAATATAGTAAGTATATATTTATTATTTTGAAATAATTTGAAAAACTGAAATCAGCTTCACGCTGCATCCCGCAAAATGCAGGGTAGGATGACGAAATTTAGTGTTGTCCGAACACCCATTCCATAGTGTTGTCCGAACACCAAGTCCATTCTCCACTTTCCGTTGACTTTTTGAGGCATTGCGTGTTGAGTGGTGAAACTCAACGCCGGGTATTTGCCTTGGTTCTATAGCGAAGAATTGAGAAACTTCCTCGAGTGGGGATCGAACCCACAAACCTTGCGTTACAGTCACATTCTTTCCAGCGCCACGAGGGCCTTTGAAAATTATTTATTGTATTTTTTAATTGATTATTTACCTTTCTTTTAGGTAACCAATAAAGTTTTCGACATACTGGCAATTTGGAAGGAAATGGAAAAAGTCAAAAACATGGGATTGGCGAGATCGATAGGCGTGACTAACTTTAATAGTTCACATATTAATCTTATTCTGGCTCACAGTGCTGTGCGGCCAGCTGTTAATGAAATTGAGGTAAATGCTAAAGATTTTCTATAAATTTGAATAATATATGAAGATTTTTAAATATTATCAATTTTTTTCTAGTTTAAGCATAGTTATTGTTATATATTTTTGGCTTTACGTTGTCCAGGCTAGAGAGAGCGGGCAAATGTTAAGACTTTCCATGCTATTTTCAAAACATTTTGTGTTGAATGACGGAGTTCCACGCTGTAGTTTGTTTTAATAAATTCGTTGCGCAGTGGCACAAGCATGTGTGTGTGCCTGTAAAGGCGACGGTTGTGGGTTCGATTCCCACTCGGAGGAATGAATTAATATTTTCATGTTCACGTTCAGATAACAAGGCAAAGCGCGGCGTTGAGTTTCGTCTCAAAAATTCGGCCGAAAATAGGCATTGGAGTGTCTTAACACTTGGTCCTTAATCATTGTACAGGTAAATCCATCACGTGCAAATTTGGCTCTGGTCGCATACTGTCACCAAGAAAATATCGAGATACTTTCTATGGGACCACATGGATTTGCCGTTCCGAGACCCTTCAAGAACTTCACGCTGGAACCTCAGTTTAATAATTCACTACTTGTAAATTTGGCCAAGAAATATCGTAAGACCCCAAATCAAATTTTTCTACGTTATTTGGTAAGATTAAAATTATTTTCATTTAATAGAAGTATTTATTCTGCACTTATGTTAGGAAAAATCATTTTTTAGAAAAGAATTAAAAATTTATCTTACTAAATTTGAACTGGATCTCTTGGAAACCCAGTTCAAATTCGGCTATTTTCCAATTTTAGGACATTTTCTAAAAAGTATTTCAAAAATTAAGCTAAGTTAACATATACACGTTAACGTATACAACGCACAGCAGGCAGAGAGAACCTAGTGTTAAGACACTTCGTTCCCCACTTTCCGCCGAATACGGGGAGCATTGCGTGCTTAGTGACGGAACTCAACGCCTCACTGTGCCTCGAAACCAGATCGGAAAAATGAAAATATAAATTTAAATAAATATTTCACTTCCTCCAGTGGGGATAGAACCCAAAACCAGTCGCATTTACAGTCACATTTTATGCCAGGCTGGCCTCATGGGTTTCCATTATTGTTTCAGATCGACCGAAAAACAACACCAATACCGAAATCTAGCAACAAAATGCATATAAAAGAGAACTATGACATTTTAAACTTTAGCTTATCCCGTGAAGACGTTTTGCTAATTAACGAGTTTGATGAAAATATTGGTGTTTACAGATTTAATAGAGAAACGGCTGAAGCATTTATAATGGATTATTATGGAATAACTGTGGAGCAGTTATATGCTTCTTTTGGAATTTATAATTAATTCATTTACCATATAAAATTAAGTATTTTGTAATTTTTTCAAGGAAAATTGTATTTTTATACTATTTAACTTCAATAAATATTACAATTATTCTTGTATTTTAAATAACCCTTGGCATAAAAAAACCTTTTAAGTAAACATTCATCCATACCTATATTATAAATTCGAAAGTAACTCTGTCTGTCTGTCTGTCTTTTACGCAATCAGGCCCAAACAGCTAATTTAATTGTGATGAAATACTCATATAGAGATACTTGAGGGTCTCGCGATGAAGATAGGATACTTCTTTTTCTCATATTTGTAATATTTTCGATATATATCAATATATTAAAATACTTATTAATTTGACATACAATTTATTCCGCCATGTTAATAACAACCGTCGCTATGCGCCCGTTGCTAAGCAACTATTTGCAAAGTTTGTTGTTAGAAAACGTCACCCTAAATGAGCTTGCTTAACGCACGAAAATTCCACGGAAAGCGGTGAACGGAGTGTCTTAACAATAGATTCCCTCTGCCTACCCTGCCATATGCGGGATAGAACGTGAAAATGAAAAAAAATATTAAAAATATATGACGTACACTTTCTAAAAAAACTAAATATTCTTATATCAGTAAAGAATATATTTAATTTCACGTTTCCATAGCAACGTGGTATCATAAAGGTGTGTTTGTGATACGTTATCATCACACCACTAGTAACAATGCATTGAGACTTTCTATGCATTAATTTATTATTAACTAGCGGCCCGTTCGCGGTTTCCCCCGCGTGAACTATGTTATTATTAATTTCTGTCTCCATGACTACGTCCTAGTGACGTCTATGCAAAATTTGAGACTCCTAGCATTTGTAGTAACGAAGTTTCATACAAACTTTCGACCCCAAAAACAACCCCTTAGAAGTCGAATATTGCAAATTCCCGTCTTAGCGAGCACCTACGTCCTATAAGTAACTCCTATGCAAAATTTGAGATTCCTAGCACTTGTAGTTTCTGAGATTTCGTGATGAATGAGTGATCTTTCGATTTTATATATACCTATAGATAAGTAAAACTCGTATTTGTGTTCGTTTGTTAATTGATTTTTAAAAATATTTTTTTACAAAGTTTGATTAATTCTTCTGCAAGATTCGAGGCAAAGTGCGACGTTGAGTTCCGCCACTTAAGTTCCAGTTTAAAGTGGGGAACTGATACCTCTAAACACTAGTTTCCAAGGTTCCCTCTGCCTACCCTGCTAAGTGGAAACTAAAAAAAAATCAAAAATACAAGTGCGTTATTGTTGCACTAAATGAGCAATATACGATTGAGTTCTGAAATGCCTTCAGAATACAGAAAATGGGAAACAGAGTGTCTTAACCCCTCTGCCTTTGCCTACTCTGCTGTGTGCAAATATTATTTACTCAAAAGGAAAATACAGGCAGAAAATCAAGTATTTGTACCAGAATATACAGATTATAAAAATATTACTGAAATTATGATACTAAAGGTATATTTAACGCTATGTTTAAGATATGGTATTTATATGATACTTTTGATAGTGATTTTAATTCTATTTAGTCTTTTATTTAACAACTAGCTGACAAGGCGAACTTCGTACCACCTAAAAGTCATTCTTTATTTTTTGTTTTTTAATACTAATTCTGCTATTCGGGACATCGGGTCAGCTACTATATAATAATAATAATAATACTTTATTGCACTAAAAACAAAGAAACAATACAGTTACAATATTTACAAAAAGACAATAAAAAAACGCAATGGCGGGCCTTATCACTAAAAGCGCTTTCTTACATGCAACCATTTATTTGAAAGAAAAAAGATAGCAGAAAAATGTAAATAGTAATAATAAATATTATTAAATATAAATATGTTATCTTATAAACATACATACACTGATAAAACACAACATACATACATGCATACATACTATATATATTATGGTAGAGTAAAGTGATTGTAATTAAACAAACTAAACTAAAAAAAAATATTACCCTAAATTACGCACTATTTTTATGTGTAAAAGTTATGTAGGTACATTAGTTTTATACTTTTATCACAATAATTCATTATGTAAATAGAAAAACAGATAATAATTTTAAAATTAGATTATATAGATTTAACCATCTTTTAACACCCTGGCATTTATTTTTCTAATATTTTCAACAGAAATTGCTCGGACTCATTATATGAATAGATTCTTTATATGGATAGATTAACTAAAACAATTAATTTTCAATTATGTTAATCGAAAATATTTTTAACAAATAATAATTAATGACGCAACAATATGTTTAGAATTCTGTTTCTATTTTCTCAAATATAAATTTCTTGCTATCTTTAAATACATGTTATGATAGTGTAGCGTTATCATTCATTAATAATTCATTTTTTATCAACAGTTATTCCAATCGAGAGGTTTCAGACTTCATTTTTTCGCCACGAATTGCAGCGCGATTCAGAATCTTTTGAGTCATCTATTAATGAGAAACTGATAAAATATACCGTTTTTATGTTTAATTTCTCTTAATATAAAGTAATATTATATAGTATATATATGTTTGTTATGTTGTTATGTTTGTTTGTTATTATTATATAGTATATATATGTATGTTTAGTATACATAGTTTTGCTTTTTTTGATGTATTAAAATTAATAATATTCATTCCGACGTAATAAATGTTTAGCAAATAATAAAGCAACATTCATCACAGTACGTCTATGTAGTCAATAGATATCGTTACGTATATTTATTTCTCCTTTCTCAAATATAAACTTGAAAACTTTGAGTAGGTACATAATGTTTTAATAGTGTACCCTTTACACACTATTTAATTTTCTTTATATTTTATTCAGTAGTTTTTACTATGAACAAATTTGCTTAAAAATGTATATATTTTTTATCAACAGTCATGTAATTAAAACGTTTCCAAATTCTTTTTTTTTCCAGAGAATCTTGCCAGAGCGCCATCTATTGTGCTAATAGTTAAACTGTCACAGTTCGATCTTAGTTAAAACTTACTGTTTTCTCAGTATAAATAATCAAAAACTATATTTTGCTACCCTTTACAGACTATTTAATTTTATTTATATTTTTATCAACAGTCATGTAATTAAAACGTTTCCAAATTCTTTTCTTCCAAAGAATCTTGCCAGAGCGCCCTCTATTGTGCTAATAGTTAAACTGTCACCGTTAGATCATAGTTGAAACCTACCGTTTTCTCAGTATAAATAATCAAAAACTATATTTTGCTAAAGTTTTAAAATTAATAATATTTCTCCCGAAGTAATTAATGCTTAACAAATAATAACTTGTTGAAATATGTTTTATTCGTTATCAAGATTCGTTAGTACTTACTATTTGTTGTCAATAGATCTCTAATATTAACTTCTTGAAAATATTAAATACTTATATCTTTTGATAGAGTGAAGCGATTACAATGAAATAAACACTAAAACCTATTCTGATTTACTTGTAATTTTTATATATAAAAGTTGATTAAATTTGTTGTGTACTTTTTACGTGATACGTGATCACATAAACAGACAAACAGACAAACAGACAAAAATTCCAAAAATGCTGGAAATGGATTCTGTTAATTGTCCTGTAACACCCTAGCTATTTGTTTTTAAATATTTTCAATGTACAGAAATGACTTTTCTACAGATTTATTATAAGTATAGAATAGATACCAACGTTTTAACAGAACTGTGTAGAACGGGATAAATAAAAATGCTTTTTCTATTAAGTTGCGTATTGCTACTTCCGGTAAGATTTGTGTTATTTCCTTATTAACTTACACGAACATAAATATTAAAGCCTCTATGGCGCAGTCACAGCGTGGTCAGCTGATGATTGTGGATTCGATTCCCATTAAAGAGAATGGATTAACTTTATTACCCTGCTCTTATAAGGCAATTGAACTACCATTAGGTTATCTCTGTTTTGTCTGCTCTGCAATGTGGCATTCAGGTCAAACTAAAAAACCTTATACATTTATAGTTTTTTCATAATATAGTTTTATCTATTATTTATATGTCTACGTGAATTAACCGACAAATTTACCTAAAAATATTATAGAAAAAATGCATTTATATACAGGCTGTAGCGTACGCGAATGATTATCCAGAAATGTTATTAAACGATGGTAATAAAATGCCAGCACTTGGATTCGGTGCTTTTGGTAAGGTAAGATTATGGTTATATATACAAATTATTATTTTTTTTAAATAATCAAATATTTCACTAAATATATTAACTGTAAGTAGTTCGCTAGTGTCTGTCTGTAAACCTACGATAATAGGTTAGATTCCCTCAGAGAAATAGAATTTTAATATGACTCCATTCTAATAAAAGGGCGCGGGGTTGATACCTACCACTCAACACGGGCCGAAATTGGAAATTGGAGAAAGAGGAGAATGTAGCCATTAAGTTTAATAACTTTAAAAATAATTTAATTATCGTTATCTGGAAATAATAGTTGGTCCTTATTTCATTAATTACTGCATACTCATTTATAAATACATGGTACTGCATACTTTTTTCGCGGGTAGACATCAAAGTGCACAGACGTGTTTTTTGGTAGCTCTAAATTATTTTTAAAATAAACAAATTTAAGTGTATATATGTGCTAAAAATTATAATCCCGTGCTAAGTTGATTATCACAAAGTTTTCTTACACACTTTCCGCACTAAATAACTAATTTAACAATGGAAACATCAGTGAATCAGCTTTCCAAGAATCTGGAGGAACTTTCTTCTATGTTTTCCTCTAGAATGGGTGAATTTGAGAAGTGTCTGTCTCAGTCTGGCCCTACAACTGCAACACCTACGGTAAAAACCCTGACAGCTGAATTTTACACATTCAAGACACTTGTCTGGAAAACCCTTGGCACATTAAAATCACAGTTCGAGCTTGTCGCTGGTGGCCTGGATCGCTTGGAGACACATTCACGGAGAAAGGTTCTCCTAATTCACGGTGTAAGGGAAGAAAAGGATGAGAATGTGCTGCAGAAAGTAACCGGTATATTATCCAACCACATGAAATTGCCTGATATAAGATCTACAGCAATCGAATCCTGCCACAGACTTGGGGTCAAAAAGGATAAATCCCGACCCATTATAGTTAGATTTACTAATATGCAGTTCCGTTCTAGTGTGTGGAAGTCTAAAACTACATTAAAGGGCAGTAAAATTACAATTACAGAATTCTTAACTAAAGTGCGTCAAGACGTTTTCATAGCAGCCCGTAAGCATTATGGAATAAAGAAATGTTGGACATCTGAAGGAGTGATAATTATATTACAACCTAATAAAATTAAGAGTAAAATTTCATCGATGTCCGAGCTCAAACAGTTAACAAAAGATTGTCCGGCTATGAAATCCAATGTCGACCACTAAACTGGTTTTTGTTTTGCTTCTACCATCTTAATTAGGTTATTGCGTAAATAGAACTAATTTTATTATGTTTTCGTCTCAAATTCAATCTAGTTCTTTATTTATTATTTTTTTTTTTTTGAAGGGTAGATTCACATCCTTTTATATTGATACATATTATTAAAAAAACATTTTTTTTACGTTTACGTATGTGTAAAACATTTTTTTTATGTTTACGATGTACCTTTTTATTTTGTATACAACCGTGATGACTTGTATTAATTTATTGCCAACTGTCAGTATTGTGTTTACATTATTTTGTATCATTTATGTCACAGACTATCAATAACTGTCATTACTTTGTTTATCTTTGTATCAAATTGTCTTTGGTTATCTTACGTTTCGTTTCTTGCTGTGATTTATCTAAAAAAAAATGTTTTTATGTGTGAATTTCTTCTGTAATCAACTTGTGCACGTGGATTTATTTTAATATCTTATTTTTTATTACATAAGTTTTAAATTTTTATTATATTATTTATTTATTTATATTTTTGTATTAATTTATTTTATTTATTTAT
>JAEBDU010000108.1:448422-492952 GCA_016802625.1 Heliconius numata | reverse complement strand
TCTTCCACCAATCTAACATCTCCGATCATGAGAGCCAATTTAAGAGTGTCTGTTATTTGCTGGCCGTCCAAACCGTTGTACAGACCTAGAATTAAATTAAAATAAGTTACACACACAATATAGTTCTTTCCATGATTATTACTTCATTATTTTACATACTTATGTAAAGTTTTACCAATATATTGTAAATCAATAAACAAACAAACAAAAATGAAAAAAAATATTTTTTGATTCTATTACGTTATTAAATTCCACGTATTATATATTCCAATTATTAAATCCAATTATATATCCTCCATGTACAGACACCGACCATTTACAATTTTCTCGAAGAAACATAAGATTTTTCAACTTATGTCCACAAAATAAAATCGAATAAAACAAATAAATGGTGTAAAACAAACACAAACACCATAAGAATAGGTATCTCAAGTCGATCTCGCTTTAGTTTATTTTATCAATAAGGATGTTTGCTGTCAACTCACGTAAGCCGCAATCGTGGAATAAACAGCGAAGCAAAACACTTAACCGCGACGTTAAATAAATCTGATATTTACATAATTGTGAAGGCACTATTAATAAATACTAATATTATAATATTAGTTGCATTTGTTAAATTAAAATAAATCAGCTTCACGCTGTAACCCGTACACAGCAGGGAAGCCAGACGGAACCTAATGATAAGATACTCCGTTCCCCATTTTCTGCCGAATTCTGGATGCATTATTTGTTGAGCGGCGGAACTCAACGCCGCACTTTGTCATGACACCAGAGCGAAGAAATGAAAATAGAAATTTAAATAAATATTTCATTTCCTCGAGTAGGAGTTGATCCCATAACCAGTCGCGTTTACATACACAGTCACACTTTGTGCCCCTTCGCCACGACTGGCCCCCAATTTATATTTATTTTTTTACAAAAACCGACCGACATTTATATTTTTAAAAATTACAGACGTAAAACATAGTATTATTCATATTTTTATTTATATCCCAAAGCTAATTAAGAAACCCACATCTCGAGGCGGTTTTATATTCAATAATGAAAGTTTGACGCATGAAAGTAGCTCAAGGTTGACTGATATGAGAAATCTTACCTCGGCATATGGTGACTCTTCTGCCGTTGGGCGTGATACCGGCCAGAGGTGGTCCTTGACTAGAAAATAAATAAAATATCCAAATAAGAATGTTGATTGTTGACATTAATTTGAATATAACATTTTGTAAAAAATACTTTAAAAATTTAAAAAAAGATTTTTTAAAAGAGTTCATATATCTATCTATATATATAAAATTGAAAGGTCACTCACTCATCACGAAATCTCAGAAACTACATGTGCTAGGAAACTGAAATTTTGCATAGGAGTTATTTATAGGACGTAGGTGCATGCTAAGACGGGAATTTGCAATATTCGACTTCTAAGGGGTTGTTTTTGGGGTTGAAAGTTTGTATGAAACTTCGTTACTACAAATGCTAGGAGTCTCAAATTTTGCATGGACGTCACTTATAGGACGTAGGTACTCATGGAGACAGAAATTAATAATAACGTAGTTCACGCTGGCGAAGCCGCGGGCGGGCCGCTAATCTTATATATAAATCAAATCAGCTTTTCACTGTATCTCGCACACTGCATGGTAGGCAGTCAACCTAGTGTTAAGGCACTCCATTACCCACTATCTTGAATAATGTAGCCTTGATATAGATATATTGTAATAAAAATATAAAGTCTATTATTAATTATTGTTAAAATTATTTATTTCATTGAAAAGCATAGAGAGGTTATCATTTATTTTAAGATCCTGCAATTTAAACAGTTTGAAAATTAAATTCAGCTATAAACTCAGATTTCGAGTTTTATACTTGGGTTAAGTTATCATATAGCCACAATTTATTTATTTAGAACAAAACGAACTGTTTTGATATGTCTAATTAAAATAGGAAAATTGATAAAAAAAAAAAATTAAAAATCCCAGGGTGGGATTTGAACCCATTATCGTACGGCTAATGATAGAATCTTTAGAAGCATTAGGTATTAGTAAACGTATTATAGTATGTATACCCATAGGTAAATACGTGTTGGTCATGCATTATCACATCATCTAGAATATTTACAAAACCGACGTCGTAAATAAACGTATATAATTATATATTTGTAAGGTAATTTCTGTTTATTAAAGTTTGTGTTGTTATTATCCTATCCTATATCTTATAAAACAAAGTCGCTTTTCGTGTCTGTCTGAACTTTCTAACTCTTCTTCTTCTAAACCACCCAACGGATTTTAATGCAGCTTTCACCATTAGGTCGAGTATTTCTCAGGGAAGGTTTATATATAGTTTATTATTTGTAAATTCTTATGTAAATTAACATAAATACGATAAATGTGTATAAAGTCCTACCCGTTGAGACACTTTCGCGCATGCGCTGCTTTAATGGTAACTACTACATGAAAATAATATACTGGAGTATTGTTTCTCTTAATAAGATCTACAAAAAAGCCCGCGACAGCATATTCGTATCTTTTAAGAATAACGTGTAGTCATCATATTTCTGTCTAAAAATTGTAATTTCAATATATTTTTTATTGTGAGGGATATTTTTCCATAATAGTATTAATCCTTATCCTTTAAAATACTTTATTAAATTTCTATGTTAAACGAAGATAAAATTTGCTTCTTACACTATTTCGAAATTGCGAATAGTTTTAGAGAAAAACGCATTGAATTGTTGACACATCACGCCGTTGACACATCAGCTGTATGTTACTCAATTTAGATGCGGTTGCACGTATTGGATAATTGGAGTTGAATGTATTATTTCAGCGCGATATATTTGGTTTCATAATTTTTGTAGTAATTATTAGTAGGTAGGGTTTTGTTTATAATTTCATCCGTTTAAAAATAGTCATTTAACTATCTAAAAATAATCATTGAAATATATTTTAATAAGTACTTGAAAAGATTAGTAGCACAGATTTAAAATTACGGTACCTACTAAAAAATCCTTGCTGTGTAAAATAATTGGAAAATCCTTATTCAAAATATGAAAATGCGGGTTGCATTAGGGTTTAATTAATTTTCACATTATCTTAAGTGCTTTGCAAACATACATTATATGAACAATCCAGTAGTAAAAGCGGGGGAAGCCGCAAGAGGGTCGCTAGTAATATTATAATCTTATGTGATTTTTGAGGCCACTGGTGCCGTAGGGGCTCGTGCGTGGGATTCGTGCGTTCAAGTACCGCTCTGGTAAGTACTATTGTCTAACGAATGCGTAGTATTTTTAACACAAATACTACCCTACTATATAATAAAAAAAATCAGCTTCACGCTATATCCCGCATACAGTTAGGTAGGCAGAAGAAACCTAGTGTTAAGAAACTCCGTTCGCCACTTTCCGCCAAATTTCTCGAGGCATTGCGGAAGGAATGGAGATATAAACATAAATAAATATTTCACTTCCTCGAGTGGGGATCGAACTCACAACCGTCGCGATACAATCACCACTGCACCACGACGGCCTTAATTATAATGTTAGATGATATATGAAGCTTCAAGTCAAGCTTCTATTAAAGCATTGCTTAATTCTGTCTTCATAATAATAGTATCATTCTATTATATTCTTCATTCTTTCACAAGTTGGCAGGAAACATTCTTCATACAAAATTACTATAGTTCGAGTTCGTCATAAAAATGTAAATATTGCGAACTTGTCGTTGGTAAAAAGAAATATTTGCGTAATCTGTATTGCTTAGTGAGGTTACGCAGTCCATGCGCAGACGGACGCCCTTGAATCGTTCAAGGCTGTTTGGCTGTGAGTGATTTTTAATAAGCGATTCTATTTTTTATAACATAAGATTTATTTTAGATTGTGCGTTTTCAATACTTAAAGGTCCACCATTGCGAACCTTTTAAGTTGTGTATAGTTACTATAGACATCTCATGTTATTTTTTAAATAGGGTCAAATATTGGGGCCAGTCGTGGTTTAGGGGCACAAAGTGTAAACATTACTGGTTGTGGGTTCGATTCTCACTTGCGAAAATCCCTCTGCCTACCGATGAAGCTGATTAGATATTTTTTTTTCTCAAGAATTGAATGACATAAAAGTGGATAAATAGTGAAAAGAAGTTCTATTACTTTTAATTGATTACTCAGTAAAAGAACAATGGGAACATGAGGATAAAATGGAAGTAAATAAAATTTTAATTAACTGAAGTAGTTATTCTAGTGACTATTGTACATGTAATGGACAACTTTTACTATGATTCACAAATTGAGGCCAGTTATGGCAAAAACGACTGTAAACGCCACAGATTATGGGTTCGAGTTCTACTCGATAAAATTAAATTGCGGCGTTGAGATCCGCCATTCAACACGCAATGCCTTGAAAATTCGGCGGAGAACAGAACAGTGTGTCACTAGGTTCCAATAATCTGCTGTGTGCAGGATACTGCGTGAAGTTGTTTTTTTTTTATGATTCACAAATTATACTACAACAATCTATCATGGAAACGAGTTAACGGAGGTGTTAGGAAATCTCGGCTAGACTGGCATTAGTCGATTGGAGTGTCAGTTGTGAAACGTCCATGCCATTTTGCGTATAATTTAGTAAAATACTAGCGGCCCGCTTGCGGTTTCACCCGCGTGAACTATGTTATTATTAATGTCTGTCTCCATGACTACGTCCTAGTGACGTCTATGCAAAATTTGAGACTCCTAGCATTTGTAGTAACGAAGTTTCATACAAACTTTCGACCCCAAAAACAACCTTAGAAGTCGAATATTGCAAATTCCCGTCTTAGCGAGCACCTATGTCCTATAAATAACTCCTATGCAAAATTTGAGATTCCTAGCACATGTAGTTTCTGAGATTTCGTGATGAGTGAGTGACCTTTCGATTTTATATATATAGATAGATTTGGATATATGTATATTTTTGTATAAATTTAACATTCTAAATAACTTAAGTTATTAATTATATGTATATAGGTATATGAAACGGAAGTTAGGCTATTATTATTATTACAAAAGTTATGTCTTAAACAGCCAGTTCATGCCGATTGTGGTGCAAGCGCACAAACGGTCGACTATAAAAGCGACAAGTTGTGCGTTCGATTCCCACTCAAGGAAATTAAATATTTAATATGATCATTTCTTCGCTATGGTACGAGTATGAGGCCAAGCGTGGCGTTGAGTTCGCACATTCGACCCGCAATGCCTGCAGAACTCTCTCCTCTCCCTATCCTGCTACGCTATGCTATGCGGGATACAGCGTGAAGAGTAAAAAATATATGTTTTTTGTAAATTGAAAATAAAAAAATAATAAATAATAATCTTACAGTTTAGATTTTAAGACTTCTCTCAGTGCTGGAGTAGACGCATCTCTGTTGGTGAAGAATTCGGGACAAGCCGCTCTCATTGTGAAGTACATGTCCAGCTTTCTCTTGCATTTCTCTATAGAAAAGCTACTGCCTCTCAGAAATGTCATTAGCGGTTTATCCTCTGAAAAAAGTGTAAAAAAGATAAATATGATGAAAGATACATATGATGATGATGAAAGAGAAAAGATAGTAGAATTGTGTTTTTAATAATATAGATAGATACCTATATAGATCAGTATTTTTGAAGATGTTCCTGAAGCCTGTTTATTTTGTAGTTAATTTAAATAATATAGTATTTGTCACCAAAAAATTATTGACGTGGATTGAATGGAAAAATCTAATTATAATGTGCCTCAAGTAAGTACTTGTAATTGGGGGAACCAATTGGTTGGCAGCATGTCAACCATACGCGCGATGATGGTTGTGAGTTCGATTCCCAGAATTCCAAAAGTTGAATTCCGCAACACGCAATATCCCGAAAATGCGGAGGAAGGTTGTCAGTAGCGAACGGTGTGTCCTAAAACCAGGTTCCCGTTGCCTTCCCTGCTATATATGTAAAGCTAAAAAAAATAGATATTAGTAAAATAAAATTAACATACCCCATTCATTAGGGAGATGCGGTTGCTTCCTCAGCCATTCTTTGATAGTAGCCAGGTCTCTATCTCTAGTTTCAATATCTTCTTTTAACTCTATTCTGATTTGCTTCGATAGCTCCCCCGATGGCTGCACTAGAAGCTCCGATTTCAACTTCATTTTATCTGAATGAAATATATTTGTTTATTTTATAATTTCTAATATATAAAGCTATATGATTTTTAATCTTTGATGAAATGTGTGAGAAAGTTCAATTTCCCTCTACCTACCCTGCTATGAGAGGGATACAGCATGAATCTAAAAATAATAATAAACCAATAGATTTACCTATATATTAGTGAATTAATTTTCACAAACGTCTAATATGAAGACCAAATTTCTCAATAAACAATAATATGAATAATAAAATGCTAACATCACGTAGAACTAATAAACATTAGCCATTCCGTTGCCAAATATTAGAAAGAGTGTAGCAATGATATCCTTGGACTTAAAAAATATACGAGTATATTATATTCGATTAATACATATAATTACAATTTAAATTGTGTCGTTTATGAAAGAGTTAAGCAAATATGTCGATAAAATTATAAAAATACTAGCGGCCCGCTCGCGGTTTCACCCGCGTGAACTGTTATTATTAATTTCTGTCTCCATGACTACGTCCTAGTGACGTCTATGCAAAATTTGAGACTCCTAGCATTTGTAGTAACGAAGTTTCATACAAACTTTCGACCCCAAAAACAACCCCTTAGAAATCGAATATTGCAAATTCCCGTCTTAGCGAGTACCTACGTCCTATAAGTAACTCCTATGTAAAATTTGAGATTCGTACCACTTGTAGTTTCTGAAATTTCGTGATGAGTGAGTGACCTTTCGGTTTTATTATAAAAATATTTGGTATTTTCTATAATAATCAATAAATATATTCATATCCGTTCAGAAAATAAAGCCACCCCTATCAACTCATTAAATTCATATTTCTATTTTCTTCGCTCTGGGATCGAGAAGAAGTGCGGCGTTGAGTTCCGCCACCTAATAAGAAAATGGGGAACGGAATCTTAACACTAGGTTCCCTCTGCCTACCCTGCTATGTGCGGGATATAGCGTGAAGCTAGAAAAATCACCATATAAATTGATTTTGCAATGACAATCTCTAATACACGTGTACAAATAATATAAATATTAATTTACGTAATTACATTTAAATGTTCACATTAGCATACTGTTGTATGGCTAGCCTATTATTAAGTGAATCATAAACACTTATATCGAGATAATTGAAGAAAATGTCTTTTCTTATATAATAATATTCTAAAGAAGATCTAATGGTAATTTTGTTTACTTTCATTTTATATGGACAGACGGAAGTTATTAATAATTATTGGTATAATATTATATTAAATATATATAATGTTTACATTAGAAATTCAAATGGTTAGTATATTTACCAATCAAGATCACAAAATATTTACTAAAGGAGACAGACCGACCGACAGAAAGCGTAAGCTAAGATTGTGCGAGGAATATTTTTCATATTTTTTTTTTTATAAAATCGTTTTAAATTATTAGTAGATACATATTTGACATTCTTTTCAGCTTCACAGTCGATAAGCAAAGGGAACCCAGTGTTAAGACATTCCGATCCACACTTTCCGGCAGGTGAAACGAAAAGAGAAGAAATGAAAATATTAATAAATAATTATTTTTTCACCCGATTGGGAATCGAACCTGCAACCGTCCCGTTTAGGTACAGTCACACGTTTGCGTCACCAAAACGGCCTTTTTTGAAAAAATATTTTTATTAATCAATAATGTAGGAATATTATCAGTAATTAAAATCATCATAATTTACTGACTTATTAATACGACTATGTGAATATTTAAATATCAATTGTCTAGATATTATATAAGAATTTGGAGATTTTTTTATACGAAAAATGCAATGATAAATCTTTTCTTCTTTTCTTAGGATAAAATTTCAAAACAATAGAAGTAACTTAGAGATTAATTAACAATGATATTGTTATAAAACAGCAAGGTATGCTTTAATTTGCAGAGCATTGCAGACCAATGAGGTCAAGTGTTTTTTGGTATGGCTCGTTCAAAGAATATATTGAATTTTTTTTAGTTTTAAACGTACATGGAAGATATATAAGAAAACTTATTCATAGGGGCATATAATAATTAGAACACGAAAATAATTTAGGTAAGCGGGCGAAGCCGTAAGTGATTCGGTAGTCTAATATAAAGCTTATGTATTTTTTAAATTTTTTGACTGTCAGACTCAACGCTGCGGTTTGTCTCGACACCAGATAGAAGAAATGAAAATATTAAACAGGAGAGTGAGAATCGAACCCACAACCTGTCGCGTTTACAATTTCACACGCTTATGCTTTTTTAAATAGGTATATTTAAAATATTGATTAGTCAGTCAGTCAATCTAGTTGCTTTCATAGTATAGCATTTTAATATAGCAATTAACTACTGTAATAGACGTCGAATGAGCATATTTCACTAAATTAGATAAATCCTTAAAAATATTGGCTTAATCCATTTTAATCAAACTTTTTGTTAGTCTTACAAAAAACTAAATTAATTTTGAGAAGCATGGAACAGTAATCAACATATAATGAGTTCAGCTTAAAAACTTAAAAAAGTTAACTTTTTTATTATATTTTATTATAGAAACTAGCGGACTCGAACGCGGCTACGCCTGCTTGAAATATAAGAATATAATTTCTATAGAAATATAATTTCAATCTAGATGAAATGCTAAAAGTGACTATTATATTTATTTTCATAAGGATCAATATCAAAATGACGCGGTAACGGACGCGGTCGCGTAGCGACGACGGTTGTTATATGGCAGAATAAATTGCATGTCAAATTAGAAAGTAATTTTAGTTTATTAGTTTATATGTGTAATGTAATGTTATATAGCCTATAGCACTTCTGAAGAATGCAGTTTTCATACAAAACAAAAACAATGTAAATCGGACCAGTAGATCCAGAGATCTTAGCGTTCAAACAAACAAACAAACAAACAAACAAACTCTTCCGCTTTATTATATTAGTATAGATAATTTCCTACTGTCATTAGTTAAAGTATGTGGGTTTCATTTGTATATGGTTTTTGGAAATAATCATAATTAATTATGCAATTATAAGATTCTCAAGGCATAGTTTAAAATGTATGAACACTGCTTTTATTGTAGTAAATTTATTTTAAAATTAAAATATTTTTTTCATTAGCTAATAAAAAAAAATTAAATAGTTAAGTTCTTTATAAGGAAGGATTTTTTAAATAAGAATCTTGTTTATTTTTTGTATTTTAGATGCAACAGGAGGCTTAAGCTACCGCATTTCCATTTTCATTGTTTAAAAACCATATTATTTTTGTTATTATTATACAAAAAAATATTAATTCGCAATTATTTAAAGGTAGGTACTGTATCTATTTAGTAATAAAGATATCGTAATGAGTCCAGAGGCATATACCTACGTGGTGTCCCCAATAGGTTGTGGGTTTGATTCTCACTCGAGGAAATGAAGTATTTTCATTTCTTCGCTATTGCCGAGGCAAAGCGTGGCCTTTAACGCGGAGTTCCTCCAGAATTTAGCGGAAAGTGGGGAACGGAAGTGTCTTAATGGGAAAGGAGAGTCTTAAAAAAATATTATAGTACATATATACGTGACATCTCTATTAAACGTGACAATAGTAAAGTAAATAGGCACGTCCATTAATTTCTTTTTATAATCTTCACACATCTCGCATTTTGTGACGTAAGCAGTTGGTACTTAGATAGCGACGTGTTTTTCTATTTATATTTCTCATTTTTTGCCATATAATGATAGAATCTTATTGTTTTGTTTTTTTCTTTAATGATCTTAATAATTGACACTGGCTGATTATTTTGCGCCTATCATAGCAAAATGAGGCAATTAAAAAAATTATAAATAAATAATAGAAATTGGTCATTTATGTTAATAGAAAAATTTCTTTGTCCATATTATAGGCATATGTTTTAATACATACATACCTACTCTGGAGTTGTTATGGGCTCAAAATACAATAGTTTAGTTTATTAGTAGATAATGTTCGCCCGACAATTTATATATTTTGTACAAAATACTAATATATAATTATAATATTAATCTTAGAATCTTAGTTGAGTTTTTTGTTAGTTTAATAACATATAATTAAATTTTTAGATTTTTTATTATTTTCTTAAAGACTAAGACTGGAAATTAACATCAATCACCATTAGAAAACTACTGATCATCATTGATGAGTAATATTTTAATAATAAAAATGCAATTTTTATTAAGGTTTTACAACGACAATTAGAAACTTAAGATAATTATAGTAAATAAGTATTACTTGGTGACAATGTTTTAAGAACACACTAAAATGACTGTAAACGTATATGTTTATATTAAAATTATGTAGGTATGTAAAAAAATAAAATATCATTTACTATCACTAATAACTACTTGCTATACCGTTAAAAGCAAAAAAAATATATAAAAATATTTTATTCCTACCCTCTTCTAGTTTTTGTATGACAAAAAGTGTACTAAGAAAAAAATAAAGACCAATTTCAAACCAATAAAATTTAAAAATAATATATTTTTATGTTATTGAACAGAATTAAAAATTTTCTTTATAATCATGCATCAATGCAATTTCAAAATACTCGTTGATAAATTCACGAAAAGTTTGTTGAAAAATATTAAGAAATACCGTCATTTTTTAATAATTTCTAAATATATTTAATTTTCATATACACTACTTAAATCTTATCAAAATTAATATTAAAATATATAATTTAAATATATACTTACAATATTAAAAACACTGTTTTTAAATAATTTTAAATAGTGGTACACGCACTCCGTTGCAGCTACAAACTATTACTGACCTCGTATCGCCTCTCTCTGTTGAGAAATGCAACTGACTTGACCTGATGCTGTGTTCACACTGCCACTGGCATCGCATGTGCTGCGTTTAAACATATTTTATATGGTTGATTAATCTGACTAGTTTTATAAAAGGTTTTTTTAGAGGGAACCTGGGAATTTAGTATTAAAATAGTTCGTTCCAATTAAGACGCTTCCCTTTATTCCCCGTTTTTGCGTTTCCAGTCACGCGGTTGTGCCCCAGGGGCACGACGGCTTCTTTTTTTTAAAAAATGATTTGTATATAATATGGTAAGGAGCTTTAGAGTGACCTATTCACAAATGAAATAATCTAGTATCCTAATAATTATATCCCATAATTTTTTCGTGAGAACAAAATGAAGGATTGAATTAAATAAAAATATTTATTATAAAGAATAGTCCAAACTATTAAAATATTTTGCAAATCATTGCAAAATAATTTTCACACGGTGTTCGCCTGCAGAATTATATCTGACATTTAAAAAATATTAATAAGTTTTGATTATAATTGCTATCAAAAATAAATAAAAAATAATAAAAATGTCAAAAATATGACCACAGAACACTTACAATATGATTTATGCTTGTAATGTAACATTGGCAAAGAATTGTTTTCTTTGCGAATGAATGAATGGATTCCTTCCTCAGCAAGCTCTTCATGTAAACGTACTCTAAAAATATATACCTATTTTTTGTTTTAGTCACACAAAAATAAAAAAAATATATAAATCTAATAACGTTTGACACTTACGTTATTTTATAGAAATCAATTCAAACATTATAGGTAAGAAAAAAAAATCTACTTTTCGCCATATCTCTCTCTCTCTCTCTCTCTCTGAACTATTTATGCTAATAAACATAATTTTACCGAATAATATGTTTCAAAAGTATTATTGTCACTAATAATGAAACATGTATTTGTATAAATTTGATTGACAAAAAACCCGCTTAGTTTCTTATCCCGGTTCTTCTCAGGTCTGAGGCATTAACTTTAGTGAGCGGTAAATTAAGTATTTTGATTTAATTATTTGACTTTTGACTTTCTAGGTCAAACGTGAAGTAAGTATGCTTAAGTTTTCTTTTTAAATATCATACTTACTTTGAACTTCATAATCTCCTTTAAGAACTAATATTTTTTCATTCCAATGTAATCTTTGTTCTTATTTCTTGTGATATTTGGTCTTAGTAAAGACATAAATATTAGACTTTTCGTTAAGTAATCTGTAGATATGTCTGACCTTGACCAGATAATCCATGTGCAATATAAGCGTTCACGGTCAGAGTGGACACCAATAGAGTGAAATGTAGATTTAGTGCTCAATTAACATTACAGTTCACAATCAAGACTCCTGAAGTTCTCAGTTGAGTAGCGCAGTAACTCAACGCTGAGCTTTGTCTATCAGAGGGAAAATGAAAAATATTAATAACAATAATTCCCATGACTGGATATCGAACCCACAATTTTCACGTTTTCAAATAAATACTGTTATTGCAGCTGAATTGGTCGCGTTCTGGTGTTAGTATTATTTATTTATTATGGAAGGTAGTTCTAAATATTGATACATTCAAAGCGTGGACTTGCTGCAATAAAGTATTTGCTAGATATTATTTTTATTTAATATGAAAAAGACAATTAAACAATTAATTTATATGAAATTTATAAAAGCAAATAAAAAACGTTGTGAAATTATTGTTATAAAAAAAATATCGCTCATACAAACAAATCGGTATTCTAACATCGAAGGTACGGAAGATTGTACCAACGATATTTTTTTTTCCGTTTACCCTTAAGTTATGTATGTATGTATTTATATATGAAATTATTGTGTTCTTTTCTATTTATTATATATTAATTTGGTCTGCCAATTCTCCTTTTAGAGTTCAGAATCCAAGTGGTAGAAGATTTCGCCTAAGACTCTTCAGGCATGCGGCATAGCGACTTTCATTACCACGTCAGCGATTTTTGTAATTTCGCGAATTGACAGACCAGAACGGAGATGGAGAGACGAGATGGACC
This sequence comes from Heliconius numata, assembly GCA_016802625.1. Lineage (NCBI taxonomy): Eukaryota > Metazoa > Arthropoda > Insecta > Lepidoptera > Nymphalidae > Heliconius > Heliconius numata. Next base: position 480,018 of record JAEBDU010000108.1, on the reverse strand, counting down.
ATTACAAGCCTGACTGGTGCTCAATAGCGCGAAATAGACCAGAGTGGAAGAAGTGGAGGGAGGCCTTTGCCCAGCAATGGAACAGTACAGGCTAGGGAAAAAAATAGATTAGTTTATTTCTTTAGCAATACTTTTTGCACCTTTCTGTACTCTTTTAAAAATAAATTTCTTGATTTTTTTTATGGTTTAACTGTATTTTTTATTTATTTTTTCTATCTGTGCAATAAAGAATTATTATTATTATTGTCAACTTATTTAAAGTTAGTGGAAAAATTATAAAGTATTCTTAGAACATGCATATTAAAAAAGATAGGAAGTACTAAACTTTAAAAACTTATTACTTTAGTGTTTACAGTTATTCACATAAACTAGCCATAAAATATTATACAAAGTTAATTACTGAAATTGTAAACTTAGAGTTAAATATTTTATCATATTTGTTTTCATACGAATAATTTACCATTTAATTTGGTTTTTATTTAGAAACTCTAGTTTACATTACAAATATATTCTTAAAAAAAAATCATTAGAATAAGTAATTCAGATTAGATAATAAATAATTATGTATTTCATGCGGGCGAAGCCGCGAGCGGATCGCTAGTTGTAAATAAATAGATCTGTCAGTAGCAAAATAAAACGAATATAATTTGCTTATTAATTTTATTACTTAAAATTACGTTTTTATTGTCGTAACTATATCTATGTTTTGAAAATATTTAGTTTTGAGCAATTTTTTTATATACTTTATATATTTTGTGAAAATATTATAAAACAAACAAAAGATTTATTTTTTAAAAAAAATATGCTTTATTAAGTTAAGTTAAATTGCTATTATTTACTTAGTAGGCGCTATACAATTTTAATTGCTATAAACTAATAATGTATGTAAAATGTATACAATAATAAAATATACTATACGATCACTTATTTCTCTTATATAATAAAATTATATATTTATGAAATGATAATATTCATAAATATATGCATAATATTATGAATATTTATTATAGTTTCATATATTTTAATGACAATAATGATATTTATCATTTATTAGAAACTAGAATCATTTTTAATGTTACCAACATATTAACTTGTTTTAAGTAGGTTAATTTTTAAGAAATATTATAGAAAAAATTGTCAAAAATTTTATAATTTTTAAGGTTTTAAAGTATGCGTAATTTCTAATTATGTGAATTGTATTTGAGAGGTTTATGTACATTATAATAATTTCTATTTAAATTAATCAATGGATAACTGTCTAAATGATCCATCAATGCCAAATAGCTCGTCATAGTTGGTTGGTTTTCCAGGTCTGAGCGATTCGTTTGCCTTAACGTTTTCCTGCTCTTTGAACCAATCTGCATAACCTGCTAACTTCTTCATCCATCCTTCTGTAAATTGAAAAAAACAACGTTTTTGAGAATAAGGTTATTAAGGTTATTTAGTTGGTCCTATAGAGGAACTATAAGGCTAGGGTAGACTAAGCAGTTGGTCGTGACTATAGAGCAACGGAACGACGGAGTGTCATAACACTAGGCCCTTTGCCTACCCTGCTATAAGCAGCGTGAAACTATAATATAAATATTTTTTTTTAATTATAACAAATTAATAGAGCCCCTAGAGGTTTTTTTTTTTTATATATATATATTGTAGGTTGCTACTATGGATATAGCTGCTATTATGGTTCTCATTAGCCTGGCTGTAAGCGTGTTGGTTGTAGATTTGATCCCCACTCGGGGGAATGGTCACATTTAAATTATTTCCAATTTTTTTTTATTTTTTTTAAAAATATTATATATTTTTATACTTACGATTGACTTCATCTAGGGAGCATCCATTACCGCCGTACTCTTGTGGCAGCATGTCCTTGGGTACGTGGTGGTGTAACGTGCTCATATTTGAGTGAATGAAGATCTGAAAAGAGAAGAAATTATTGTTGAGAAAATTGTATTAAATTAAATTAAATTTCATAATATCATTCTAGTATTGCCATTCAAAAAAAATATACTTAAATGTATATTAATAGATATTGTTTTTTTTTAATTTAAACCCGTTTTACGTAGTACTACGGGTAAATGGTATTGTAAACAAATGCTTATTCAATCTCAGAATTTACCAGCATGAGATGGTTGGTGGGGAACGGAGTGTCTTAACACTATTTTCCCTCTGCCTACCCTGCTGTTTGCGGTTTTATTGAAGCTATATTACTATATCATCGATTAAGTTAATACTATTTATTATATTTGTCCGTTGATAGCGATTTTTCATCTTAAGGGGTGGAGCTAAATGAAAAACCAAAATGGCCGATATGGGGGCGGTTACGATTCTATGCAATTCATGTTAGCCTGGTACTATTTGTATTGATTGCAGCCTGCGTTCTATCTTTGTCATGCTTTGCATAAATAAATAAATTAAGTATTATATGCGCTTGAGCTAAATCTCTCATATGAATATGATGCCCTGGTAGCTGATGTTTTCATCACGGGAGTAAAGAGGAGAAGGAGATTTAATTAAATGATTTTCGTGAACTACTTACTAGTAACTAGTATCAATCGTCGACTGTAAATGTGACAGGTTGTGGGTAGAATCTACACTCGAGAAAATTATATAGTTTTATTTTCGTATCCTCGCTCTGGTAACGAGACAAACCGCGGCGTTCAGCTCCGCCACTTAACACGCAATCACTCTAAAATGTGGCGTAGACTGTGTTTTAATAAGAACGAATCAAAAAATAAATAAATGAATAATTCTTAATATAATAAAACTTAGTGCATGTATGCATGCATCAAATAAATATTCTTAAATAAACTTGTCGGTTGGGAGAGCTGTATGGAAATGCGAATTCAACTACTTCGTATGTTATGATCTCCTGGTACTCGATGTTTTGAGTTGGGGGTTACGGTGATGATACAAAGTTTGCTACCAACAGATAAAATTATTTTAATAACGTTGATTAATTTAATTTAATCGATTTTTTTATTTAATCGATTCTTTTTCATTAATATGACATCCCTACTGAGGGAACGTTAAGAGCCATAGTCGAGACTAGGGATTCCCTGTATTTATTAAGTAGAATATGAGAAACAGAAGTGTCTTAATGGGAACGGAGTGTCTTGATATAAGGCTTCCAGGTTCCCTCTGCCTATTCTGTTATGTCCGATGTCGTCGTATACTATGTTTTGATTTGGAGGATACGGAAAGTACAAAAGTTGGTCATCAATAAAAAAATAATACATGACTGACTGTTTTAATTTATACGTTGACTGATATTTAAATGTTTAGTAACGATGACAAGAAAAAAAAAATTCTTGAAAGAAATCACTTACAAAATGTAGAAGTTTTAGCGTTAATAAGACTAAACTGCCTCTTTTGTTATGATCGCCTGGTATCCAACGTTTCGTTGTGCGGGATACGGCGATGCAAACAGGTTTCGTCAGTCAGTCAGTACTTTTCTTTATATTGGTAAGGATTGTACGTAAAGCTGTAGACGAAAATTTTAAAACGAATTTTCTAACGAATTATGCTCGCCTGGTATTATTTCTATTGATTTTCTTATTATTATTAATACTATCTTTGTCACATACATAAAATAAATAAAGAAACTAACTACCATTATGCGCATGTGCCGTTAGAACTCTCATATAAATATGTCGCCCTGGTAGGTGATGTTTTCTTTGCGGGAGTAAAGAGGAGAAGGAGACCCGGTGATTTTTTATCCATTTTACTGGAGGCATGTTCTATGGCAAAGGCGTGCTTAGTAAGCATAACAAACAGATTGTAAGTTCGATTTCCGCTTGAGGAAATTAAATTGATATTTTCATTTCCTCGCTCTGGTTACGAGGGAAAGAGCGACCGGCGTTGAGTTCCGCCATATTCTATAGCTTTAGATATAAAAAACTCACATATAATGTGACCACACATATATTAAATGTAAATAGATTGATTTCAACGGATACTAATTAATATTCTTAACGGAAAACAAAGAAAACTGCTGTATTGTTTTTAACATTTTGTTTTCTTTGGTTTTGGAAAATGCATGAATAAATAATAAAAATTCTTGAATGTCTTTCGAATAAGAAAAAAATGGTATTTTGTATATGAAAGAAAAAAAAATACATACATTTATTTATATGATAGATAACCTTCTGTTAGTTCCTACTATCCTGGTATATGATGTTTTGGTTAGGAGTATAAAGCAGTGAACACAATATATACATAGTACAAGAGCCATATAGGGTTTTGTTTTTGATTAGTATAAACAAACCTTTATATTAACAAATAGATAGATAAATAAATAAATAGGTGTTAGTATTTTATAATTGATAGTTTTATAAATTTCAAAAATAACAATAACGCTCGTATTAATTAATGAGAGTAATGTTTATCAGCTTCACGCTGCAGGGTAGGCAGAGGGAACCTAGTATTAAGACACTCCGTTCCCCATTTTCTGTTGAATTCTGGAGGTATTGCGTGTTGAGTGGCAGAACTTAACGCCGCGCTTTTTCTTTGACACCAGAGCGAAGAAATGCGAATATAAACGTAAATAAATATTTCACTTCCTCGAGTGGGCATCGAACCCACAACCGTCGCGTTACAGACACTCCGTTCCCCATTTTCTACAGAATTCTGGAGGCATTGCGTGTTGAGTGGCAGATTTTAACGTCGCGCTTTTGCCTCGAAACCGGAGCGAAGAACGAAGCGAAAATACGAACGTAAATAAATATTTCACTTCCTCGAGTGGAGATCGAACCCACAACCGTCGCGTTACAGTCACACCATTGCGCCGCTGCACCACGACGACCTCAGAGTTATGTTGGTAATTCATATTTGTATAAGTTATTTAAATATTATAAAATAACACAATGTTATTATAATGTAATTTTAAACCAGTGAAATATAAACAAAAACAATAGCCTACGCTGGCTTCTTAATATCCATTTACACTCGAGCTATCAAAACAAATCCAACGATGACATTAATAATTATAAGGAATCAAAAGAAAGGATAGGATAAGTACTACATGTATACATACATACGCGCTAAATACATAACTATTCGTTTGGGCCTCGCTGAAGTCGGATAAAACACCTTCTTTTTAGATAGATATTAAAACTTTACCTATACAATTATTTATTATTAACAAGTGATGCTGTCTGTCCATTATTTATGATATTGACCGCAAATATGCAAGGAACTAACTATTGTTAGTTCCAATCTTGATCATCTTCCCTCCCAGCATCCCCCATAAAGCTTTTTTTCTCTATATTCTTCTTCTTCTTAAACATTTTTTTTATTTTTCTCTTATCTACATATTGTGTCTGCAGTATTATAATGTATTTTAATGGCGAATGCACTAGATCAGGAATACTTGCGAGACTCCGCCTTGGGGCGGTACTATGGAGAGGGACGCAAAACATGACAGTCTAAGATCTGGCTGAAATAACTTTGTGTTAAAAAGTTTCTGAGATTTTGTAACAAGAATTATTAACAAGATGTTTGTAATATTAGTTATAAAACATTGCTATTATGATTTTTGTATATATTTCTTTCAGTAGATTTGCTGTAGTAATTCTAATTGTAACATTTTTTTCTGATTTTATCATAATTGTTTTTAAATCTTCTCATCTTTATCTTAAGTAATTATTCTTTTTTTAAAGTGCAAGTATAATAATATTTCTAATGTGCCACAAAAAAATATTAAAAATATTTACTATGTACATATATAATAAGGCTTTGAACTTTACAGCTACCTCCTATACTATTCGTTAATTTGTGCGAGTTCATGGATTTCGAACCACTTCTACAGATATGATGTCCTAGTATTCAATGTTTCGAATTGAGGGATACGAAGATGATATAAAGTTTGTCGCCAACAAACCTTAGTGCACCTGTGTTACACTACTAAATTGTCAATTGGGAAAACTGTATGACGATTCTAATTTAACTTCTTCGTAAGTCATACTCTCCTAGTATCGAATGTTTTGAGTTGGGGGATACGGTGACGATCGAAAGTAAATAATTAAATCAATATTACTGAATCTCATTAAGCGTTGGGAGGTCTGTACGTAGATGGACATTATAAACTTCTTCTATAGTTATGATACTCTAGTATCATTTGTTTTGAAGTGTGTGATACGGTGATAAAAAAAGGTTTGTCAATGTAATGTATGCACTTGTCGACTTTAGAAATCCAATGCTAGGAATACTGTACGAAGAGAAACATAGCTCCAAACCATCTGTACAGATATGCTATCCTAGTACATAACGTCTCGGTGTGTAGGATACGGTGGCAGAAAAAGGTTTGTCCCGTGTTTAATGTATAGTTTTATTGTCCCTAGGAACATTTTATATAGGAATACCGTACGTATAGACAAATAACACTACCTATTCTTTTATGTTAGCCTGGTACTCAACGATTCGATGTGCGGGATACGGTGTCTCAAGAAGATTTTCCAATAGTACCTTCCAATCTATTATTAATTTAAATAAAAGTAAATGTCATGTTGGCAAGACTGTATATATAGAGATAATTTAAACCACCTGCTCTATTATGAAATCCTAGTATAAAATGATTCGGTGTGCGGGATATAGTGATGAAATAAGGTTTTGTCGTTAGCGCTTTGTAAATTCATATAAAGTGTTCGCTGCCTTTTATATAATTGTACAAAGAAATGAAGCCACCTATTCTATTATGATATCCTGGTAACCAATATTTAAATAGTATGAGGTGATAAAAAAAAACATTTTTTTTTACTTCAATCATTTGTAGTTAGTACAAAAAAGTAAGAAAAACGAGCCATCGCGGCGCAGGGGACACAAGCGTGCTACTTTTAAATACGATGGTTGTGGATTCGATTCTCACTTGGAGGAATGAAATGTTTAATATTTTCAATTCCTGGCTCTGGCAACGAGAAAAAGCGCGGCGTTGAGTTCCACCACTCAACAGCAATGATTCGAATATTCGGGTGGGGAACGGAGGTAGCGTAATGGGAACGTAGTGACTTAATTCAGGTTCCCTGCTATGTGCGGGATTGCCACAGTGTATTTTTTACCTTCTTTCATTTATATTATAACTTGTCTATTTCTTTGTGACGTTTCAGCCACTAATTATAATATAAATAAATAGTTCCTATAATATTTCAAACGTCAAACCATTTAGAATTGTACGTATAATAAATAAATGTCTATTATTAAATTAATAACGTTGAATCTGAATCATTTAAAATTATTTATTACGCTTAAGTTAAAGAATAATTTATTAATAATATAAGTAATAAAAGCGAATATGAGGTTATAGAGGCGAGAAGTGAGTTGCGGAATTCAACGCCGCGCTTTCTTGAATTCATAAGAATTACTTATAATAACAGTTTACAGACGCAGGTATACTGCGTTACAATGCTCCTAACTTAGTCAATGTGTCCATTATAAGAATATATCTTAAAAACTATATATACATATTTTTTTGCTGACTAGTAAAAAAATATTTGCCTATCTATATAGATTTATGTCAATAACAAAGAAACCGAGGCCGCCAATATAAGCGATGGAAAGACTAGACTCTGATGACCAGACCAGACCAGACTATCGATGTAAGGGATAAGGATGGCCGGAAGAAAGAGACTTTTACCGATACTAGAGAGAGATTATAGTACTAGATTTCTTACAATATTCTTATATAAATTATTTTATTATACCATTGCATTTTAAAATAAGACACTGAGTAAAAACTTATTATTAATATATAAATATTTGTATATCTGGTCAGGCCATTTAGCATTGCTTGGAAACTTACTGTTCTCCCTTGCCTCCTTTCCCTCTCTTCTACTCTTCTATAGGCGGGATTTAGCCTAAAGCTGTATTTATATTAAAATTGTACGGGTAAAACAGTTTTTTTAAAATACTCACTCTGTTCTTTATTTTATCCTTGAGGAATGGCTTGATAAAATTTATGAGGCTCTCGACCACCGGCGATGTGTTCACAATGTGTATTTCTTTTAACTTGATAGGATACGCTTCCTGAAATACATTAGAATAAATTAGAAATAATTAATAAATTAGAAATATCTATGGCTTAAGGAAATTTGTATAATTTCTCACATTAATAAATATACAAAAGATACAAAAAGACAATTCAAGTTATAGAAATCAATCAATTTATTTTTTTATTAAAAATTTATCGAATTTATTACTTTTCAATGAAATCCAAATGGTTCATAAATATGAAAAATTAATTTTAAAAAACTTTAGTTTTCACGAAAACACGAAAAGTTTCAAATTAGAAAATAAATAATTATATTTCAAGCAAGCGAAGCCACGAACGGAGCGCTAGCTATACATATTAAATCCTTCCTCTAGAATCACTGTCTATCTATTACTGAAAATCACATCAAAATCTGTTCGACATTTCAGAAGATTTCATATTATATAATATAACTAACCTGTACACATATCAAAAATTTCTTTATAGTTGACGGAGATATCTTAGCTAAATGGGCTGGTGTGACCACTGATGCATCTAAAACGTATATATCACCTCCAACTCCTTCCAATTCCTCTTTAAGACGAACATCCCCAATCATCAATGCTATCTTCAAAATGTTGTTCAGGCGATCTGCATCTATGTCTTTGTCGAGTCCTGGGATATAAAGAATAATTGATTAATGGGAGGGAGTGTCTTAACAGTAGGTTCCCAGGTTCCCTGTACCTACTGTGCTATGTGCGGTAAGTTTAAAAATAAGGAACAAAACGTATTGACGAGTGAAATTCAACGCCGCCTGCTAGAGGTTGGAAATGAAAATATTAACATTTCCCCTATTGGGGATCGAACCCACCATAGTCGTGCTTGTAGTCTCTAAGATCTAGTTAAATGCTACCTACACAGTATAAGAATAAATAAATATATATACATTTGAATGTAATAAAATAAAAAAAACACTAATTATTAAAAATATTTAATTAACTTAAAACTTGGTTTTCATTTGAAATAAAAAAATTATACAACTTATATTTCTTTAAGTATATATTTCCATCTCGTTAAGTCATTTTCTTGTAATGATTCGCTTTGAAGCGCACGCGATACTGATATTTATTACAGTGTTTCTACTGTTTTTATAGTAAATAGAATCAGATTTTTTTTCTTTTTTAAATCAGCTTCTCTTTGTATCCCGCACACATAGGGGAGATAGAGGGAACCTAGTATTAAGACACTTCGTTCTCCATTTTCGGTCGAATTCTGGAGGCATCGCGTGATAAATGACGGAATTCGATGCTGCGCTTTGCCTCGACACCAGAAGGAAAAAATGAAAATATATAAAAATAAATGTTTAATTTCCTCAAGTGGGAATCGAACCCATAACACGCATACATTCACGCCTTATGCCTCTGCGCCAGGGCTGGCCTCTTAAAAAAATATTGCTATTGCGAAATAACAAAAATATATTTTTTTGTATGATATAAGTAAGTCTAAGTAGAGGCAGTAAATAAAGTTCTTTATGATTGTGTTTTTTGTGATTTTAGTATACATATAAACGCAATTTCCAAGCCACGATCTACGTGTGATAACTTCTTAAACCAAGTTTTAAGATTTATTTCTACAAAAAAAAAAACAAAAGTTTTCTACTCATGTAAAATGAGTAAGACGAGCCGAGTCGTACCGCAAAGGCACGAACGTGCAACTGTGAACGCCAAAGTTTGTGGATTCGATTCCCATTCTCTCTATCCACTCGAGAGAATTCTTATATTCAACACTCAATGCCTCCAGAATCCGGCGATAAATAGGTTCCCGGGTTCCCTCTGCCTATCCCATTATGTGTGCGATATAGCGTAAAGTAAGAAAAGGTACTGAGATATATTTATTATTTAATATGTTACTAAAATTATTATATAGTGTTATTACCTCGACATATAGTGACCCTACGACCGTTTGACGTCAATCCTGGCAGTGGAGCGCCTTGCCTACAATGAAATTAATTTTAAATACAATAGCATATTGTTTTTTTACTGTCAAAGACATATTAGAAAAAAAACAGAAACATAATCATTCACGTTACATATTAGAAGAAAATTTTATTTCGGAGCTTCACTTTGTATCCCGCAATTGGTAAGCCGTTAAATATTTAATTTCCTTGACTGAGAATCGAACCCACAATCTGCCTTAACAGTTACAAGGCCTCAAAATTCTTTAATTGAATCATTATTTATTTAATTTATTGCACTAATCAATTCTTATAACTATTCATATTAAAATATAGATTATCTTTTGTATTAAATTTATTTATTTTTAATAGTATTTTAGATTCACATCCATATGTCTTCTCGCCATTTTTTTTCACAAACTTCCACAGGTTGGCTGGACGAAATCTCTTAAAGAGGTTAACTACCGAGGCTATTTTTTTTTCTGTTAAATATATTTTTTTAATGTTGAATGCAATAAAGAATATTATAAAATATAGAATATGAAATAATAGATTTCATCAGTTAGCAAGTTACGATGATTTCGATGTCTCCATCAACATATTGCAAAAATCGAACACACACTCAGAAGGTATTTACTTACGCTTTTGCAATAACCTCAGATAGATCAGGCTTAGTGACGTCTCTGTTGGTGAAGAATTCGGGGCAGGCAGCCCTCATAGTGAAGTACATGTCCAGTTTCCTTTTGCATTTCTCCAAGGAAAAACTGCACCCTCGAAGGAAAGTCATTATGCGACCGTCGTCTGGAAAAACCAAATTATTGTTTACAAACTGATAATTGCAATAATTTTTCTTTTTCCATTTTCTGGAATTTCCGTAGTAGGTATATACGTAATACTATTGTTTTGCGTAATAAACTTTAAAAATTAAAATTCAAGAAGTTTGATAGATTTGACATTGAAATGTCGGTTTTTGCTTAAGATCAAATATTTATTTGAATATAATTTATCTTTTTTTTGCTTGTATGCTAGAATAACGCTTAGGTTAAAATTTTGCCAGCAGTTTGTTAAAAACTGCAAGAAGTATTATGCATATACAGGCAAGTAGAATATGAACTAGCATTTAGTTTTTTTAGGCAAAAATGCACTACGGAAACCTCATTATAAAACTAAAATATATGAAGAAATGAATATGTATTATATAAAATAAAACTTTTTGTTAATACAATCTTATTAACTTTAACAATTCTTCAAGGTTTTTAATTAATTAAAACTTTTTTTTGTATCTACGCATCCTTCTATCCCAAAAAGACAGACATAATTTTCAAAATCATATAAAAATCTTCACTCTCCGCTGTTTATTGAGAGTCTCTCTTAAGAAAATATAAATAATTATAATCACTCCCCCGATTGACGATCGAACCCATAACCAATGTATACCATCGAATAGCAAAAAAAAACAAACCCCATTCATTTGGCAAATGTGGTTGCTTCTTCAGCCAATCCTTTATAGCGGCAAGGTCTCTATCTCTTGTGTTTAAGTCCTCGTTTAGCTCTACGCGTATCTTCTTCCACATCTCGCCCGTAGGCTGGATTAGGGTTGCCACTGATGCCATATTGGTTTACTAAAATAAAAAATAAATTTATGTTGATAATTATTAATAGTAATAGAGGTAGTTGTGGCATAGGGGCCCGCTCTGGTAACGACACAAAGCGCGGCGTTGAATTCCGCCACACAACACGTAATGCCTTACGAAGTCGGTGGACAATGAGAAACGGAAGTGTCTAAAAACACGGTTTTGTGAGAATGTCAATATATTCTTAACTTCCTAGTAACTTTTTTTACAAAAGCGCGTCCTTTTTTATTTTTTTTAACTATTATTTGTTTATTATTTTTAATTAGACTTATAAAACCTAATATTAATGATATTAGGTTAGTTAGAATTATAAAATGTAATCTATAAAATCGCGCTTTTGTCAAATAAAATACTAAGAAATTAAAAATATATAGACATTTTTAGAAAATCGTATTTCTAATTTTTTTTTGAATTGTTATTAAAAAAAAATTCAAATTTAAATATTAACGACTTACATAATTCACACTGACCTATCCAATTCACTTTTAAGCCACATTAAGCAAACCACTAAACCACTTAACTGGTCTTACCAAATATTTTCAGTACAAACGAAATAAAAGAAAAACAAATGACCACTATTGATTAAACCAGCAAGGAGTTTCTTAAGCGGAAGGTAGTTTGCAATCGACGTTTCGCAAATCGACGCACTCGAACTGGACGACATTCCGCTATTTAGTTCACTTATCGTACCTTTTTAGTACTTTTACTTACTTGGTTCACACTTCAATGGGTGTTTTATATAATAGTTTAGTTTTAGTTGGAAAATTTAAAAAATGTTTTATTTTAGTCTCTTCATTTGTATTAGGAAATTGTCTAAAGATTTTTCCAAGAATTTGACCAAATTTATCAAAATTCAATCAAGAGCATCACATTTTTCGTTTCCAATTGCGTAATATTATTTTTATATCTTACATATAGCTAAGTAGCTGGAAACTTAGGAACCTAGTGTTAAGACACTTCGATCCGATTAAAGCTTCCGTTCCCCAGTTTCCGCTTCATTTTGGTGGTATTGCATGGTGAGTTGCAGAACTCAACGCCACGCTTAAGTGGAGTAACATGGATTATTTAAGCAGATATTTTCTGAAAAACGATGCAAACGCAGCTTCGTCTGCTTAACCTTTCAGTTATTATTTTTTTATTTGCAATTTACATGGGAGTTTTAGCCATAACGAGTGGCGTTTTAGCCATAACGAGTGGCGATCAACGTGTGTCGAATAAACGTTTTAAAATATTTTGATATATAAACTATATAACTTTAAAGTTTCATCTAAATCGGTTCAGTAGATTTTGCGTTAAAGTGAAACTAACATCCATCCTCACAAACGTGTACATTCAGAAAATTAGTAGGATATTCTTATAATTTTGCCACTTCCTTTTATGCCATTTCCTCTAAAATATAATAGAAATACCTTTTTTGGTTACGACGGTGAACCGACGACGGGTCTGTTTAATTTAAGAACTTAGTCTGTCAACTTAGGCCTGTATTTATACAATCACTCTCAAGTCTGAGATCGATCTTGAGATGCCGTTTTCATTCATAGATATAATAAACGCAGATTTGATGAATATTTAAAACAATAGCATTAAACAATTTTTACTATTTATCCGTTGTAATTCATAATAAAATAAGTATTAATAAAAAATCTACATAAAAACTATAAAATACTGAATTAATATTTATTTAGAATAACTTTTTGCATTTATTTTGTATATAAAAAAAACGACTAACTTAAAACAATTGAAATATTTTATGAACGCTTGAGTCTGTACACGTACTTATAGAGCATAGAGTTGAAATTCGTAAGTGTACATGTTATGAATTTAAATGTTTTATCCTTTTAGTTCAAGCCCAAGATTGGCGTCTATTGTTTACGAAACATAGCTATAGACGTAATACCATACAATTAACATATAATATATACATTATGAGGCCCTATATACGTACATACTGTAAGAAATCCTTTTGGTATTAGAAATTTTACTTTAATGATTGTAAATTTTTAACAGAACATATTAAAAAATAATTATTTCTTATTCAAAGCATCTAAGGAATACTCTAGGAATTTAAGGAATCACTAAAATAGTTCGAATAGCTATATATGGACAGCACATACAAAATGGATATGAAATCCTTCAAATAAATGTTTTAAAATTTCATACACTTGAGAATTCTCATGATATTCTTTCTAGAAAAGTTTTCAATTTAATTACACATTAACAACATTATAAAGCTAGTTTAAACCGATATTCACATATAATAAAATACTACATTTTTCAATAGAAATTAATAAAAACATATATATTTAACTAAGAAAAACAATAGAAAAATTAAAGAAAATTACTTACAATTAAATACTTGGTGCACGACAATCCGCACGAACGGACAAGAGGCGAACTGAACTCTCAGGTCTTGGAGCTTGAAGTCACGGTACCATTAGAGCCTTCGTAAGGTTGCGACATTGGTACCGAATACAGCGTTTATATATCATCAGGAACGTCACATCCTGCTATTTACATAGTTTTTAATTTTTTGAATTTTAAATGAGATGTTTTTTTTGTATTTAAAAAAAATGATCTAAATAAAATTAATTGTTTGGTTTGATGTAATTAATTGTTTTATGTTATGCTTATGAATATACTTTTTTGTTAGATATAATTAAATAATAAACATAGGGGAAGCGTTAATTATTGAGGTTTTGTTTAACAATTTCTTAAATTAAACAATATCTAAAATTTAAAGAAAACATTATTATTATTTTTTCAGTTTCACGCTATTTTCAAGACACTGCTCACTTTCCACTGAAGGAGATATTTTGTGTTGAGAGACGTAACTCAACGCCGCACTTTGGCTTATTACCGGATTGAGAAAACGAAAATATTTATAAACAATAGTTAATTCCCTCTTGTATTAGATATTGTATTTTTTATAAATATTTATTATATTATTTATTATAAATATGTGTATATAAAGCTAGTTTTTAATAGTATTTTTAAATAGAATAAACGAGTGTTCGGGTCACCTCATGGTAAATTACCACCGCCACGACGCCGCATAATATCAGAGGAAACAGTTACAATGCCGGATTTTTACGGAGAGAGTGGAGAGAATATTTTCTAAATTAATCACACACAACTGGAAATAAATATATGAAGAGAAAAACTGAATTGAATTGAATTCTTGATACATGGCGTTTCGAGCGTGCCAGTTGAGCACAATTCATTTCGCCAAGAGAAAAACTGTATAAAATAGTATATACTGTAAAAGTCAAGACAACTGTCAACTGTGACAGACGCATGGTCGAACAGCACAGTCTTAGTAGTGGGACCCCATTTTACATTTTTTGTAAGTAACTCTAAAAAGGCTAAGCTATCTAGGAACTATAATTTTATATTAGCCTTGTCCTTTCTTTGTATAAAAAAGCATCCATTGTTTTAAAAATATTTTGTATATTAAAATATTTAATTTATATATGTTTTTTGCAGTAGCTATATTATTAACATTAAATATAACTGAACGCGTATACTATTGTATTTTTTTAAATTCCTTTTCCTATTAACATTCTAGAAAATCAAGAACACTAGTCTAGTTACGTAACGAATTTTTATAATTCGTGTTTTTTTTTTCATATTTACAGATTTTTATAATATGATATACCTAATGCTAAAACATAATTAGTAATTTTTGTTATAATAAGGCTGAAATTTTGCTTATTTCCAAAACGTATAAAAAATTGAACGTAGCGGAATTTGAACTTCCGCTTCTTGGAAAACGTCCGTTAGAAGTATGCAGGAACGGCAAAATACGAAAATAATTAAAATGCAAAAAAAAACTGCTTCACGCTGTATCACGCAACATAAGGGTAGACAGAGGGAACCTAGAGTTAAATTACCCCGTTCCCCACTTTCCGCCGAATTTTTCAAGGCATTGCGTGTTTAATTGTGGAACTCAACGGCGGGCTTTTATATTGGTGTCAGAGCGAAAAAAATTCCTTTCCCCATTCTCTCAAGTGGAGATCGAACCCACAACCATCGCGTTATAGTCACACCCTTATGAACTTGCGCCATCTACCTCTAGGATAAGGGAAGTAGACAGATTGATCGGTGCACACGAACAGTGTAGTCTATTTTGCATGAATCACGAGTAAATGTATATTTTTTTCTATTTACTTATTTTAAAAATATGTTCTATAATAAAATAATAATTATTTTTATTGTTTTACATAGTATTTCAATATATAGTTAAGTAAAGAACATAAAAACTTAAACCTACAATTTTGTATTTATTCTTTTTACCTGGACCCTGTTCCCGAATGTTGCAGGGCAGAGAGGGGCCTAGTGCTTAGACACTCCGTTCGTCACTTTCCTATTATACTTTAAATTTAAAGAAAACTAACCTTAGAAACATTTACCTAATTTTTCAACGACAATAAGATTCATTATCGACAGTACGCACAGTCACCTACTTAAAGTTGTAACGTAATGGATTTGCAATACCATTTTGTAGTGGACCATTTCTTCGCTCTGATTATTTCGCTTCTTACAATATACTGTGAATGAGTTAAAAATAAAAATAATATAATTTGACATGAATTATTTTATTTAAAAAGTTTATAAAAGAAAAAGAACATACATAAAAGAAAAAAAGAATTAAAGTGATTGTAAGAAAGTGAGATCTGTAATGGCTCTCTGGCATAAGTGCGCGACTGTACGCAGGCAATTATGAAATTAGATAGATCGTGCGTTCGATTCCTGTTTAAGAAAATGAAATATTTAATATTTTCATTTTCTTGCCCTGGTAACCAGGTAATCGCGGCATTGAATTCCACCACTCAATCAAAACGCAGTGTCTTAATGGAGACGGAGTTGACACTATGTCCCCAAGTTCCTCCTACCTACCCTGCTTTATGCTGTGGCCTGCGTAAAACTAAAATAATATTAAAATGAACTAAAATTTATGTAAGAAAAATAGGGAATGTAGGCAGATATAAAGTTAACTATTAATTGCTTTTGAAGCATTCCAGAGTCACGTTCAAGCCAAAACAAACGGCACTAGGGTTTCATAAGCGTATAGGAAGTTCAGGATTTAGCTATCCCTTTTTCTCATCATACTATAGGAGAAAAAGGGATAGCTAGCTAGAGATATACTGCAAGACAAATTGCGCTTTATTTTCAGCTATTTTAGGCTTAGATTGCGTTGTACAGTCAAAATAAATAATACCCACCCCTATTCCCATACTGAAATTCTATTATTCAAAGCCTTCCGACGCAGTGATAATGTCCATATCTTGATAAGTAGTTCGATTTCCTCTTTATTATTAAAATGAATCTTTTTCATTCATTTATTAAATACATTTTGTGTATTTGTTATTTTTTTTTTTGCTTAAAATATAATTATATTATTATTTAATAACCTTTATTCTAATTTAAATAGAAAAAACTTTAAATTCCATCGTGGTCATATGTAGAGATATTTTGCAGGGGAGGGACTCGAATTTAGTTTTGAACAGATTTATTAGTAATGAGATTATTTTAGACTTTTCAGGGTAATTTTTTTATCATTAAAATTCTTGATGTGGGCACAAGACTATTCTGGGCACGGACCATGGTCCTACGCCCATGTCTTTCACAGATTTATCGTATCGTAGTAGGTGTTGCAGCTTGAGAAGCTTAAATCAGCTCCTGGAACTTACTCTACTTCCAATCTCTTCTCTCTACCTAACCAAATAGGAAAGTTTCATCAAGTAACATTAGTATCTTTCCTTACATATCTATAATATTCTTAAATATATTATAAGGAGATCATGCTTCTACTGCTAGTTTTAGTTCACAAGAATATTTTATTGCAGTAATTTCTTAATATTTTTTACATTTTTCCTGACAAGTATATATTGTAGAATGAAGTCGTAAAGATTTTTAATTAGTAGACTGAAGTTAATTAATATATAAATTCATAATTTTTGTATGTTATAATATTAAGGTCGTTGAACTATTCATAGTGATGTAAATTATGTTTGTACTTGTGGTGTATGTTCATTTGAATTCTAACCCAATAGTTTCTTTAGCTATAGCAAAGCTAGACCTTATCTGATAATGTTTATATACGAAAATACAGAAAAAAATAAAGTGTCACTCACTACTTATCCCTTGGTACTAAAAAAAATTCATTTTTATATATTTAGTTCAAGATTTGATATTTAAAGATATTAAATTAATAACAAATTTATTTATTTTATTTTGTTTTATTTCAAAAATAAAGGATTACAAATACAATTAAAATTATACAACAAGAAGCACACTGCTTTGGTTGAATATATTTTAAAATGGATGAAATGAAGATGATAGGTGTGGAACTGCTAAAAAGTTACTTATAATTTTATTACTGTAGATTTCTAAAATTTTACAAAAAATGTATACAAAAATATTTCTTCTTTAATTGTAGCTATAAATCTTGCAATTGATAATATAATATACAAACTTATTAATTTTAACAAAAGAATACTAAATATTAATTAAGTTTTCTACTAATCTATGACTAACTGACGGAATGAACCGTCAATACCGAAGAGTTCATCGTAGTTGGTAGGTTTTCCAGGTCTTAAAGACTCATCAGCCTTCAAGCTCTCTTGCTGTGTGAACCAGTCCTTGTATTCATCTAGTTTCTTGACCCATGCATCTGAAAATTTTAATATTTTCCATTTTATAATATTGTTAGTTATTATATAATTTATATTGTTAAGCTAAGTTGATATATGTGAGAACTTAAAAAAACATATTTAAATAAGAATTGTAAAATAAAAGGAAATATATCTACTTAAAAATTAAATAAGTTTAATATTATAAAAAATTGTGCATACGAATATTATTTTAAATGGACTCGTCTATTTAACTTTGAAAAAATGGTAGATTTTTCGAATATAATTTTTTCAAAAAAAAAGAAGAAAAAACAGTGTTTTTATTATTTTAAAACATTTTTATCACTACGTTGTTTATTTTTTCTGAACATTTCAAGTATTTAAATGGTAGTGCTATGATTACGAAATACATACTATGGATATCATTGATAGGTCCAGCTTTTCCACCATATTCTTCAGGTAGAAGTTCCTGTGGAACGTACTTGTATAGGTCCTTAACGTCACTGTGAATGAAGATCTGAAAGGATAATAAAACATATTGATTAGATTTTTTTATCTCATTCTCTTTCTCTTTTTCTATATGCTGGTAGGAGTTATATTTTGAGTAGTCTATCTTATATTACATATACAAAACGTTGTCATGTTTCAATTGTGGATTGAAATTCGACTCAGGGCAACATTTATATGTTTTTTAAGCAATTGCCTGTAAACATGAAAGTCGTGAGGTCGATTCCGCCGCACTGGGGTAATTATTTTCATTTCTCCGTCGTTCAACAAGCAATATTTAGAATGTGGATGGAATGGATAATTTTGACAGTATATTTTCTCTGCCTATCTATTAAATACGAAAAAAGCTATTAAATACTATAGCTATTAAATACGCTAAAGCTATTAAATACGAAGCTGATTGTAGGGAAGTATTATTAGTGATAAGGTATTAGATGTCACGAAATACTTATATATTTCGTGGAGCAGAGGTACGAAAGGGTTACTGTAAATTTAACGGTAGTGGGTTCGATTTAATATTTTCAATTCCTCGCTCTGGTAACTACGTGAAACTGGCAAAAGAAAACTATATTACGAATTTTATTTATCATTTCACTTACTCTCTCTCTTATCTTCTCCTTCAGGAACGGCTTCACAAAGTTGACGATCTTATCAACCAGTGGTGATATGTTGATGACATGGACCTGCTTCAATTTTACTGGGTACGCCTCCTGTTCATAGTGAAAGATGGAGAAATTAAATAAGTTTCGAAAATTATAATTTTCAGTCGTTAAATATAAATGCTATAATATAAACGCGAAAGGTTGTGGTTTCGATTCCCACTCAGGGTAATTAAATATTTAATGTTTTCATTTTCTCTCGTTGATATCCGCCACTCGATACGCATTACGTTTAGGATTCGGGGAAAAGTGTGGACGGAAGTACCTTAATAGGCACGAAGTGTCTTAACACTAGGTTCCCAGATTCCCTTTCCTACATTGTTATGAGATACAGTATAAAGCTTAAAAAAATAATCCCGCTTACTTCAAACATTGTCCGAATATTACACTGGAGAAAGCAAAATGATATTACCTGGACACAAACTAAGAACTTCTTGACCAAAGTTGGTGTGAACTTGGCAAAATGGTTAGGAGTAGCGACGGCAGCGTCCAAGATGTAAATATCTCCAGCCACACCTTCCTTCTCTTCCATCAACCTAACGTCACCAAGCATAAGAGCCAGCTTGAAAGCGTTGGCAACGTTTGGAGTTTGGACTTCTTTATCAATACCTACAAGAAATGAGACGTAGTTTCTAATTATTATTGACGAATTGGAACTTTTTAAGTATAAATACATTTTTTTTGTTTTTAATAGATTATATCCAAATTGTATAAAAACTTTACCTAATTTGTAGTCCGTTTTACTTTACTGATTGTATGCATATACTATATTATTATAAAGTTACATCTAAATCCGTTCAGCAACTCCGTTTCTTAAAAGTAGAACAAGAATTTATTCTTACAAATTTTCTAATTTATAAAATTAGTAAATCTGGACGTTAAGAAAGTCTATCTTTTGTTTTAAATCTCTATATATATTATATTACTAGAAGAGAGAAGATTAGAATCCTGATATTTTAATGTTGTTACCTTTCATAAGGATGACTCGGCGACCGTCAGGTGTGAGACCCGGCATTGGTGGCATTTGGCTGAAAGTGTAAATGAAAAACTATAGCACATATTTTCTATTTAAAAGACAAAATGTAAAGATTGATTTTAAAAAAATATTAATAATAATAATATTTTGATATTATCAATTCTCTTCTCTTCAATCTCTTTTTCTTAGAGCAAGAAAGTACTTCAAGAAGGTACTTCTACTAATTTGCTATAGTAACTTCATTTGTTTTTCCTTCAATTTCACGCTATATTCCGCATATAATAGGGTAGGTAGGGTGTGTTAAGATACCCCGTTCTCCGCTTTACTGCGAATTTGCGTGTTGAGTAGCGGAACTCAACGCCGCGCTTTGCCTAGTTACCAGAGCAAAGAAATGAAAATATTAATAATTTCTTTCCGCCGAATGGGAAACGAACCCATAACCGTCGCACTTTCAGTCATACGCTTGCGCCCATCTCCTATATCTAATATTTTTTTACAATAAAAGTCTTCTTTCAAATCTTACACAATTTTAATAATCTCCTGTAGTTCGGGGCGGTTGACATCACGGTCGTTGAAGAACTCTGGTACTGCCGAACGCATGGTGAAGTACATGTCCAGCTTACGCTTGCACTTCTCAAGGGAAAACTTGCACCCTCTGAGAAAGGTCATTATGCGTTGATCGTCTGGAAGAAATATATGCATTTTTTATTTCTCGTAGGCACATGCGTGTCACTGTAAATACGACGGGTTGTGGGTTCGATTCCCATTGGAAGAAATGGAATATTCAATATTTTCATTTCTTCGCTCTGGTGTCGAGCCAGAGCGGGGCGTTAAGTGCCATCACTCATCACACAATGCCTTAAGAATAGGTTCCTCTGCCTCTCCTAAATGGATACAGTGAAGTTGAAAAAAAGAACATAATAAATAATTAAACTCGTGTACTTTAGATTTCAGATCATTCAATTCAATTTCATTTGAAAACTAAAATAGACCCCGTAAATAAACATTAATGAATGTCAGATAGAATAAGGTCTTTGGGCTTCTTATTATATAAAATATTAGCAATTTAATACATTTTATAATTTCTATGTGATAGAAGAATTAAATGTTACCAAATTCATCAGGTAGATGGGGCTCTTTTTTCAGCCATTCCTTGATATGAGCGAGGTCTTGTTCTTTTGTATCAGCGTTTTCATTTAATTCCTCGCGAATTTTCTTCCACATCTCTCCTGATGGCTGTTCGAGTGTCATCTTGGGTTCTGGTTCTAAAAAAAAAACAAAAATACAATTGGTTATAAGAATTCAATATAATATTTAATTTTAGACTGAATCGTGCATTTAGTGGGGTAGGCTTCTGCCTTAATGGATCCCTTTGGATCCTCCAAGTGTTAAGACACTCCGTCTCTCATGCTACGTTTTGTCGATAATTAAAACAATTATTAAAATAATTCGTTCCCCTCACTACATTATATTAACAAAAAAAAAAAATTACATTTAGTTACATTTTTTATGAAAGAGCACATTAAGATATAGTAATAATGATTGTCAAAAATATGTTCAAGATTTTCCTACGAGTTATTTGTTCAAGCGATTACGAGAATTATAAGAAGAAGAAAAAAAGGATTTTAGATTTTTTTGTTTTTTATATCTTTAAAACGAAAATAATGAACCAATGAAATTTTATAATAGTTTTATATTTCTGTATTTATTTTTATATATTCAGTTTTGACTTTATTTTATCCTTCTCTTTGATAAAAATAGGATAATGCAATTCTATTAGATTCTCTATCTGTTAAAATAGCTATTTCCTTTGAAATTTATAAGCACTAACTTAAAATGGTACAAAAATTAATATTAATGAAACATTAATATATTTCAATTATATATTATTCATCGTATTATTTACTTAAAATTGTCTTCCAAAAGTTTTCAAATTAAAAAAGTAATACTGTCTTAGCTCAACCAGCTATAGTAATGTTAAGAAACCTTAATATTATAATTTCATCAGTGCGCCATTACACTCACAGTTAAGTTTCATAATTCCATTGAAGACCTTGAATAAATGTACGTCTGTCGCATAAAATAACATTATAACAATGCATATACAAATATACATTGAATTGTTTCTTTAAATAAAGTGCAGTGTTAAGTTCCGCTATTTATTGCGATATATTGGAAATTGGGCGGCGAGTTAGTGTCATAACAATAGGTTTCCTTTGCATATCCTATTGTACGTTTATACCCAAGCTTGAGTGTTTTTTTTTTTTTTTTCATTATTTAGGCCAGAAGAGTGAGGCAATCGAAGAAAAAAATCAATTGTGGGCCAACTCTACTCTGAAAATTCCAATTATATGCGAAAAAAATACCTATTTAAATATAATATTCGCACATTCTGGTATGAGATAAGTAAAAAATATTCACAACTTCGTCTCTGTTTATTCTACTTCTAGAAATGTACGTATATGTTGGGACAGCTCAGTGTTAAGACACTCTGTTCCCCACTTGTCGCTGAATTTTTGAAGTGGTTTGTCTACCAAAGCGGAAAAATAAAATGTACTAATTTCCCTAAGTTCGAATAGAACCCACAACGCTTTCCCACTGCACCACGACGGTCTTAAAACATATACTGATAAACAGATTTCATTATTATAAAAAAAATATCAACGACTAAGTATCAGGTAATAACAATAAAAAGAAAACCTTAGCGTACTTTAATTCTCCAAATACATATTCAAATTTATCAAATGGCAACCTAAATTTAACTTTCTTAAAAAAAAAAACGAAATTCGCAGTTAAGCACCGGAACGCGCGAAACTTTCAGCTTTCACTGTTTAGTTTAGTAAATGATTTCTGTCACGAGAGTCGCTCTAATAAACGTATAACGTGATATCGAAATTTCATATTAAAGAAAAGTCATGATTTTTTTAGCTGTAGATCTAAGAAACTAGTGTTAAGACCTTTCCTTTCGCTTTCCGCCTTATTCTGGAGGTCTTGCGTGTTGAGTGGCGGGTGTAAACGCCGAGTTTTGCCTTATTACCAGAGCGAGGAAACGAAAATGTCACATATTTCATTCCTACGAGTGGGAATCGAACCCAGAACCTGTCGCGCTTACAGTCGCACGCTTCTGCTTCTCCACCACGAATGGCCTCAAATAATAATTGACTTTTCCAATATTTAAGTTATTCTGTAGTTGCTAGCGCCATCTAGTACTGAATCTATGGAAACTAAAACCTAACAAGGAGATGGTGAGCCTACAAACTTACATCGAGCCTTACGTGCTAATGTATAGATGGTGGTGCTATTCATTTAATCAAAAGTTTTCAATATTAAGTTCGCTTAGTTTTAATTTTAAAAAATGTGCAAATGTTTTTAACATCTTTAAAGCATTATTCCATACTTAGCAAATAAGAATTTTTTTTTAGAAACGTTAAGCATTTGAAGGTAGCGTGATTTGAACGCGCGCCTCTTGGAAACCGTTCAAGCGCGGCGTTAAGTTCCACCACTCAACACGCAATGCCTCCAGCAAAGTTGATTATTATTTAAAATATACTCGTAGTTCACTGACTCCAACATAAGATTACCTGATTGCCTCACGATATTAATGCTATATAATTTTACTATTTTAATGCAGTCTAAATTAGTTACCGTTAAGAAATTACTTAGGTTATTTTTTTTATTTTGTTATACTTTTCGTTTAGGTATGTTAAATGTAATAACATAGTTATACGAATAAGAATAGTTTTTATAAAACTGTACCATTTTTTAGTATTTCCTAGATATGCTACGTCTATTTAATATGTTATTATAGAAGAAAAGGAGGTCGTAAGAGGAGTTTGTATCACTTAAAAGTAAAAACTTGAACATAATGAAAGAACTTGAATTAGAAATATACTATATAGTACTAATAGTATATTAGTATAATGTTAAAAAAGAATAAAAAATATATAAAATATATAAATAAAATATTCATTTCAGGGGAGATATCGAAAAATTTTCTCTCACTGTTCTCCTATAAAAACTTCACGAGGAACCTACCAGCCAAGTTCAATTTTTCGGTACCTTTGATTTCTTATATGCCTTGTCTGTCAATGCTCAATTAGTAATGGAAGAGAACTATATATACGAGTATGTATGGAAGTGAAACAATTTAAGAAAGTTAGTTATATTTTTAAAAATTAAAAACCGTATCGTAAGTAAAATGTTTAATCAAGATACGCGCCAGCTTTTGAGCCTTTACTCTCTCTTAAAAAATTCTCTCCTTAAAATCAGCTTCACACTGTATCCCACACACAGCAGATTAGGCAGAGGGAACCCAGTGTTAAAACACTACGTTCCACACTTTCTACCGAATACTGTTATTATTTATAATGTGATCGTACCTACCATATAAATTATAATAATTTAAGTCATCTAACTCGATCGAAAAGTTCTTAAAGAATAAAAGAGGCTTTGCACAAACCTAAAGGAATACAATGGAAAAAATACCATTTCTTTTAAGATTTGCATAGATTAGTGGGTCTCTAGAAATAAGAGTACCTGCCTACTTGAAAATTTAAATATGAAATTATATACATATTTAGTTCTTAAATTTCGCTATTAAAACTATAAACGGCTCAGATTAGATTATATATGCCCTATATTTTTTCTGTTTTTTTCTGATTTCCATTGAAGCATTTCTCTATAATTAGTCTATGTATTTATATTATTTTTTTATATCTCCACTCGGTAAAATGCTTATATTGAAAATATTATTGTTATTTCACTACTCTAGTAGGTAATTGTATAGAGTTCCAATTCAATAAGTTAGCAACTAAAGATGTTTATTAGAATGATGTTTATTAAACGACAAGGCGAATGCTCCAATAACTCGGTAGAAAATGGGGAACGGAAGTTTCTGATTGGGATGTCTTAGTACTAGGCCCCCAGGTTCCCTCGGCGTACTCTGATTATATTTTTCTTTCTATTATATATAGTATATTTCTTTTTATTTTATATATTTTGTATATTGTTTTGTATGTCTCTTATTTTTTTATTAACAATAATAAAAAATAACACATTTATTTACTAGCAAATATTTTATATTAATTATATGTATAATTAAATATGTTATGTTAATTATTATACTGTAAAACAACATTATAATTTGCATAAAAATCAGTACAACAATAACAATAGAAAAAAATAATAAAAAATAAATTATATTCACTATAACAACACTAGTGCATTCATTATAATTGTCGAGCGACTGGTCTCATGCAGTTTCTCTGACGTGACGGGCCAACGGCCTCAGAGTGATTCATACTAGAATGTCACGGTATCAATGTCAATAAAAAAAAATGATTTGCATCCATTACACGTAAATATGCTCAACTGGCACGCTCGAAACGCCATATATTAATTGATTAAGAATTCAATTCAATTACACGTAAATAGTACGGTCTATTTATGATATAAATAATTAATAATTAAATTTCACCTTTATAGGGTCTAGCTATATTTTTTTATTGATAAGCTTGCGGCTTCGCCCGCTTGATTGTATATATTTATATTATATTATTGTAATATAATTTAAGTGTATTCAGGGAAAATTGGTTGATTATTTATTATTATGATTATCTATACTGTTATATATACGCGGACAAACGCGGTTTTTCTCACGTAAATCCTGATACTCCAGAAATTTCGGTATAAAAATTAGCCTATATGTTATTCCAAAACCCTCTCAATTTCTCAGATGAAAGTTTCATTAGAATCAATTTAGTTTTTTGCAAAGATTAGCCTGGACCCAGATAAAGACAGACATACAAAAATTTTTATTTTAATTATTTGTTTATGTTTAATATCGTGCAAATGACTCTACGCACTTGAAAAACACGGCTATTTTAAAATCACAAATACTCGAATCTTATTAATATGTATAGAAAATACGAAAAAAAAATATGAAATCTCACAATTACACAAATCTTACCGGTAATCCGTTATCCGTAAAAAAAAACACTACACGCAAAAGTGGAAAATAAAAAAAAGTAATCACCTTTGTAATGGAATATCAAATCACTCGCCAAACTCTCCACGACGGTAACACTATCACTTGAACGCAACGTTTTCGAAGTTTATAAAGACTAGGAAAATATAATAAAAGATATATATCTTTTTATTCTATCTTTGTATATTATAGGTAAGACGCGTCGGCTGCACCGGCTCGAATGCTTTGAAGACTTCGTGCGCGCAGTTTATATTATTTCTTTACGCGCTCTAAATACGATAGGTAGGGCTTATATTAAGATTTTGGATGTAAGTATGAAATTGTGTATTTCACTATTACATATATGAAGATCTAGATTTTTAATTGTGTATCAAATAATCATGTTTTTTTTTTCTTTCATCAGCCTATCACCGTCCTCTGATGAACGTAGGCCCTCAGTTCCCTGATCAAGCGCCAACCATCCCGGTCTTCCGACGACAAGGGACGAGGCCCCCAGAGGCCCCCACACTATTCCTGGCCACGGTAGGCTATGGTAACGATGCGAAGGGTGCTAAGAATCCCCGGGTTACGTCAGGGTATCACAAATAATCTTTTAGTATAATAATAATATGATATTTTTAAATCATGAAATTATTAATTTATTCTATTTATAATACAAAAAATATATATTAGTTATTAAAAAAATAAGTTTAATAACTAAAATCCGACTGATAATCTCACTCTAAAAAATATAAAATAAGAAAATATACTCACTTGAAATTTTTACGTACAAACTATTAAATGTATGAATGATCTATTAACTAAATACAATACAAATAATATTTTTTTTAATAATCTAATACATATTAATTGTGATTTTCAGAAGACAGTCGTGGTCGCGTACCACTTTCACTTCTTCCTGTTAGAATTAGGACAAGTACCCCCAGGTACCTCCTGGATATCAGATTATATTATTATTTGGAAACGTTTCTTATAATATAATTAGGTATAAATATATTTTATTTAAAAAATATATTTGGCTCATATACACGAGGCACGATTATAGAAATTATTCCAATTATCGGGTGCATTCATGCAAACTGGTGAGCAAAAGGTATTAAAATAAATATTTTGAAATTTACTAATTGCAACCTTTCATTTACTACCAAATATAATTTAATATAAGTTAAAAATATATATATTCGGTTTATTATGAGAATTCGTTTTAATTACCAATAGTCTACCATTTTTATTCTCTAGAGGATGCCACTTCTTTTAATATGACACACTCTATAACCAGCGGACAATTGAGGACCATTTTCCAATTATGATAAGCATTTTAGAAGCTACAGGGGAACAAACGAACATACATACATATATACATACGGATCAAAATCATAACCTTCCTTTTTGTTTCGGCGTAGTCGGGTAAACAGTAATTAAAAATAACACGTTAAACATTGTTTTACAAAAAAATAATTCGTGTTTTAAATGCTTAGCGAACTGAAACTACAGTAGCTAGAGTTAATTATAAATTTGTATATTTTTAAACTATAACATAATTATAAGCAAATGTTAATGAGATAGTGAATAAAAAATAACATATATTACATTCATATTAATTATTTAAATTGACTTGTTAATCTAAAGCCTACACATCTATATATATATATATATATATATATATATAGATATATATAAATATATATATATAATATAATTGATCAATATTTGTTCATTGAATCCATATGAGAAAATCTACCTGTGAGGTAGGTATTTATTAACACTAAAATGTACTGCATATTTTAATTTTAATAAAAACTTTTTCTCACAAAATATTATATTTTTACCCAAATTTAGATTTGATGCAGATTTTTGGCTTTGACTAAGGTCTTAAGTCAGACCCAGTCAAACTGACTGACTAGTCAAACGAGCGGTGGAGCTTCGAGGTTTGACTATAAAATACATCATAATAGTAGAGGCCTGTCAGTACAGGCACAAAGTGTGACTGTAAGCGCGACAGGTTGTGAGTTCGATTCCCACTCGAAGAAATAAAATATTTATTATTTTCATTTCTTCACTCTGGTGTCGAGCCAAAGCATGACGTTGAAGATACGCCATTCAACACGCAATACCTCCAGAGTTCAGAGGAAAATGGAGAACGGGGTGTTTTGACACTAGGCTCCCTCCGCCTATCCAGTGTGATGCTAATAAATAATAATTGTGATTTTCAAAGCATTTTGTATCATGTAAAAAAAAGTTTGCATGCATTTAAAACAGACATAATTTCTACTTGCTATGATAATTAATAAATTTTGCAACATACATAAATTAAATTAGACGGGCGTTCATTAAAATTCGGTTCATTATGAGAATTCGTTTTAATTACACAAAATTTTATAACTTTCTCGTGAATTACTGTAAATTAATCTGCTTTATGAACAGGTGGGTAGTTTTTGAAGACAATCTTTGTAGCGTTGCAAAATAGGCAGAGAAAGCTTAGTGTTAAGACACTACGTTCTGCATTTTCCTCTGGAATTTGAAAAAACATGGTATTATATTTTCGACAGTTATGTTTTCAGTCAGATGCATTGCACCACAATAATTTATATATGATAATATTTTTTTCTTAGCTTCACGCTATATCCCGCAAATAGCGGGATAGGCAGAGGGGACGTAACGTTAAGAAACTCCGTTCCACACTTTCCGTCAAATAAAAAGAAAACTATTATTAAAATTATCAAAATATTAAATATTTTTTTTATTTACTTTGCATACTACCCTACCATTATTTACTTTGCACAAAATATTAATCGAAAGGTAAAAGTCAACGATCTATAGAACTTCGTGTTCGACGCTTAAACCATAACAAAAGCATTAATTATATTATAATCTTCAATAAACATAAACAAAGAGATTTGACCTTTAAATCAAGTTTATTAAACTTATTTAAAAAATAAACAAATAATTAAGAAGTAGGTATATACATTTTAAAAAAAATTATGCAACTAATATGATTTGCCGTCGTGGTGCAGTGGTGGTGCCACTCAACACGCAACACCTCCAGAATTCGGCAGATAGTGGGGGAACGTAGTATCTTAACACTAGGTTCCCTCTGCCTATCATGCTGTATCACCAGTTTCATTTTCATTTTCACCAGTTTCGTATGAAAAGCTTGGACATAACTTCCATTTACTTATAAATAGACACTACTCAGCCACAAAAAAATCTTACAAGTTTATATATTATTTACATATATTAATGTCTGACATTAATGTCAGAAGTAGCTAGGGCGAGTTGGTAAATTTTACTACCGTGAGTGATGTGTCACTATCATCGTGTACATCACAGTTATATAACAATAAAACAACTTTAACTATAAATAAATCTAATTAATATAAGTGAGGTGATAAAGAATTTATACATAAAAGTCACCAGTGAATTCCAGCTCTTAGGCTCACTCATTAAATTGGATTAATCACTCATTAATCACGTGGACCTCAGTATGTCAATACGTGTTTTATATAATTGACAGAACAATTTTTTTTTTATATAATTGTTTTAATAACAATAATTATTTGAGGTCGCCTTTCAAATCGCAGCCTCGGACTCTAGAACGTGCTCAAAACAAGAATAAACAATAAGCGATGAATATCATCTTTTTTTAACCGACTTCTGTAAGAAAAGGAGGTTATCAATTCGATTGTATGTTAAAAAAAACATAGTTATCTATATATTTTTGTTTTCGCAAGAGAATTAGAAATATATTGAGGACATATCTCATCATAATCTACCGAGAAGTATCCACTCTTTTGTGCCAAATAATAAATGAATGATTGATTGATTTCTCGAAATATGGCGTTTCGAGCGTGCCAGTTGAGCACAATTCATTTCGCCAATGTCACGTTGTATGGAAAACACACGAAGGAAATTGACCGGTAATAAAAAAGATAAATATACACAATTATAGAATACATGTAAAAAAAGAGATCCTGTGTAAGTACAGCCTTCACCTAAAACAAAACAAACACAAATTTACAATATACACACACAACACATTAGATTAGTAATAAATAATATTTTACATGGGTGTTAATTTAAAGTTTTATTTTGTTAAGTTTAATATATTTACATAAAAATTTACATAAAGGACTAAACACAAACATTAACAGACACTGAACATTTAAAGGACGAGGGACTTTATGAGGGAGGACATCATATAAGGGACGAGTTAACTTAGGACAAGAGAAAAGGATGTGGGAAGGGGAACCGTCGTCCAGGCCACATTCACACAGAGAGTGGTCCCTGACCCTGATCTTAGCTAGATGTACAGGAGTAGAAGCATGCCCAAGACGTAAGCGACAGATTGTTGTAATAATCCTCCGTTCAATAAACCTTTGAGAATAAAACCAAGGTCGCCTAGGAATATCAGGTTGAATAAGGGCGTAATACTTACCTTTATGGGATTTTGACTCACTCCAGGAATTATTCCAGGACTTATGCAGATGAATATCCGCAAGGGACATCAGATCTTGGGCGGAATTGGAGAAATGGTCTAATGTGCCACACTGAATAGCTGATTTAGCGCAGGAGTCTGCAGATTCATTCCCACTGATTCCAGAATGTCCTGGAATCCACACCAAAGTAACATCCAAACCCTTTAGATGACAAGAGTACAATTCTTTACGAATCCTTAAAACAATTGAAGATCTCAATCTACTATAAAATGGGCTTCCCTTTAAGGCCATTAAGCAGCTTAGTGAGTCAGTAAAAATAACCGTCTGTTTAAAATTGTGGGAATGTGTAAACAGGACTGCTTCTAACAAAGCAACAGCCTCGCCTGTGAACACAGATGATTCGGGAGGGCATTTAAATTGTAATATAATTTTGAATTTTGGTATCCAGCAAGCTGCACCAACACAGCTTTCTTTTGAAAGCTTTGATGCATCTGTAAAGATGAGGATGTGATTTGAAAAATTTTCATTTACTATGGATTGAAATTTTGTGTTGGTGCCAGGATCTCCCTTGGTTAGGCCAAGATTTGTGACGATACAAGGAGAATGAACTAGGGCGTTATACGGTGTAAGGAATAGTGGATTAGAAGGAAAACAAGTCAAAGGATTAGGGAGAGAGGTAAGTCTAAGGAAGCTATCAAGCAGGTATGGTACAGGTTTGCCTTGAGGGATGAGATCAGCTAGCTTAGATAGCTTAGACCGTAGAGGATGGGAAGACAGCTGCAACATTTTACTCACAAATCGATCGGAAAGGAATTGTCGGCGGATAGGAAGTGGAGGATCTACACACTCCAC
>JAEBDU010000108.1:436706-448022 GCA_016802625.1 Heliconius numata | reverse complement strand
AAAAAAATGAAGAAAGAGTAATATTTGTAGTCCTGGGACTTGAAAAACCATCACAGGGTGTCGGTTTTTGCGATATTTTTTAAAATCAATATAATATAAAAAATACATGACAAAGATTTTTTTTTATATTTTTCTCATAACTGTCACGACTTGGTCTATCACCTGGTTTCGTTTTATCGTTGACTCCTGGGACACCCTGTATACAGGGTGGAAGAGGCAGCGCTTCTTTTATTGAAACTGCATATAGGATAATATATTTCAAACCCACACCTAAGAAATTAATCAAGGTACCTCAACAGTTTGGACGTAGGAATTTTTTTTCATTTCACGATTTTTATCCATACCTGTATTTCGTGTGATGCACACATACGTAAGCGACGTTGCCGCTTTGACAGGTAAGTGTGTGCGTGCCTATGTTATACTTTACAAATGGCGTTTTATTTTAAAACGATAATTTTATTATTTATTTTGTTTGAAAAAAAAACTTTTTCATTTTTGGGAATTATTTTTTTTCCGAATTATATTAGGCTTTTAGAGAGTAGTTAAAACTGTGGTTTCATTTAAAGTGGTGCTGACAATTCCACCCTGTATATATAAAAAATTTTTTTTAGTTTCACTCTGTATCCCGCACATAGCAGGATAGGAGGTAGAGGGGACCTAGTGCTAAAACACTCTGTCCCTGAATTTTGAGAGCATAGCGTGTTGAGTGGTGAAATTCAACGCCGCGCTTTACCTTCACACCAGAGCGAAGAAATTAAAATATAAATTTAAATAAATATTTAATTTCCAGGGTAGACGTAGGATCAGGGACAGGGATCTAGTGTTAAAACACTCCGTCTCCAGTTATTTAACACGTCTTAGTGTATTAACACTAGGTTTCCTATTGCTGGAAAAAGATAAAAGCAGAAAGAGAGTTACAAATAATATACAAATATCATTTTCACAATGAAACAATAAGAAATTTCCACATGAAAATATTTATTCATTTGCTTATAAAGTAAATGAAAAAATATTTTCATCTCACAACATTTATATTATTGAGGAAGTTTAATAAAATTAAAACCGAGAGATATTTGTATGAACTTTCTAAATATTCATTCGTTGAAAAGTGTAGCGTTTTGTATACATAATATTTAATTTTATGAATGTATTTTCTTGTTTGACTGTTTATTTTTGCTTATATTTACATTTATTATAATCTAGCGACCCGCCCACGGCTTCGCCTGCGTGAACTACGTTATTATTAATGTCATTTAGCACTTAATATCTTAAAAGTTGGGAAACGAAGTGTCTCAATACTCTGTTCTCTATACCTACTTTTAATATAAATTGATAAAGCTATAATACTATTTCTTCTTTAAAGAATAATATAGTAATCGTTGAACGAGAAGTATGTTACCTTCCCCATAAGTTCTGAGTATGCTGCGAATTTCATACAAAATTCTGCAAAATCGATGCATAAATACTCGTATCTCGTCGCTTTCAGGGACCATAGACACCTGGGACCTGGAACCATATTTGATATTAATTTCAGCTTAAAACTTCATATTTCTCGATCTCGAGATAAATGGTATTAACCTATAAGTTCCGTTTTTACTTTTTCAGGAACGGAACCTAAACAGAAGCAAAAATCAATTAAACAGAGTGAAAATAGAGTGAAATCCTATATCTTATAAAACAAAGTCGCTTTTCGTGTCTGTCTGAACTTTCTAACTCTTCTTCTTCTAAACCACCCAACGGATTTTTATGCGGTTTTCATCATTAGGTCGGGTATTTCTCAGGGAAGGTTTATATATAGTTTATTATTTGTACATTCTTATGTAAATTAACATAAATACGATAAATGTGTATAAAGTCCTACCCGTTGAGACACTTTCGCGCATGCGCTGCTTTAATGGTAAGTACTACATGAAAAAAATGTACTGGAGTATTGTTCCTCTTAATAAGATCTACAAAAAAGTCCGCGACGGCATATTTTTATCTTTTAAGGATAACGTGTAGTGATCATATTTCTGTCTAAAAATAGTAATTTCAATATATTTTTTATTGTGAGGGATATTTTTCCATAATGGTATTAATCCTTATCCTTTAAAATACTTTATAAATTTTCTACGTTAAACGAAGATAAAATTTGCTGTTTACACTATTTCGAAATTGCGAATAGTTTTAGAGAAAAACGCATTTAATTGTTGACACATCACGCCGTTGACTCATCAGCTGTGCCGACTCAAGTTTTACTTATCCCTTACTCTCAGCATATAAATAAGTATATTACTTACGTTGGCCATTTAATGTAGATCAAAACTGTCTTTTACTGTTTTTCATTTTTATAACTACTTTAGAAGTTGTTACAATATCAAAACATCCTTGCTGCGAAACGGGCCTGCGACGCTTTGCTTATACAAGCGCGTCATGAGCAGTCATCGGTGGTTCAGTGGTAGAATGCTCGCCTGTCACGCGGGCGGCCCGGGTTCGATTCCCGGCCAATGCATTCTATTTAATTTTCCTCACAGGCAGCCACGTAGTGCTTGCTTTTCATCAGGGACAGAATACCCTCTTAAGCATTAACCACAAGCTCGAAAAAAAAACCCGCCTGCCTCTGTAGCAACGAAGATTTAGATGCGTTTGCACGTATTGGATAATCGGAGTTGAATGTATTATTTCAGCGCGATATATTTGGTTTCATATTTTTTGTAGTAGTTATTAGTAGGTAGGTTTTTGTTTATAATTTCTTCCGTTTAAAAATAGTCATTTAACTATCTAAAAATAGTCATTTAAATATATTTTAATAAGTACTTGAAAAGATTAGTAGCACAGATTTAAAATTACAGTACCTAATTAAAAATCCTTGCCCAGTAAAACAATTGGAAAATCATTATTGAAACTACGAAAATGCGGGTTGCATTAGGGTTTAATTAATTTTCACATTATCTTAAGTGCTTTGCAAACATACATTATTTGAATAATCCAGTAATAAAAGCGGGCGAAGCCGCAAGGGGGTCGCTAGTTATATATAATTTTAATTATATTTAAACAGGATATCAGCTTCACGCTATATCCCGCATACAGCAGGGTAGGCAGAGGGAACATAGTGTTAAGGCACTCCGTTCCCCACTTTCAGCCGAATTCTGAAGGCATTGCGTGTTCACTGGCGGAACTTAACGCCGCGCTTTGCCTCGACTCAAACAGGATATATAATCGCAAAAACCTAACTAGAACTAATTCCAATCAAAACAATATTTCATAACAATACAAGGGCCCGGCACAGAAGCGCTCATCCTTGCGATTGCCTCAACCTCTCCATCAAATAAAAACAAGCAGAATATCCAATATAGTTCTTATTACAACGGAATAGAGAACATTTAGTCTTTTAGTTCACATAAATAAACAAAAGGCACAACGAACGCCACTAGTCCATATGAGCACGCAATCCGATTTGCACTAATAACTAAATGGTAGCCACGTTTTTCTTATTTTTATGGACATTATTATTTATTATTTTATGCTATTTTTATTGCGAAATTATATTTATAGAAGTTATTCTAGATAGCTACTTATATTATAATAATTCCGGGGTCAAAAATTGTATTTATTTAATTGATGTAAATTATTAATATTTTGACTAAGGTATTTTTTGATATCATCTTTTGTTATTTTCATCTCTTTTTGTTAGCTATTTCTAGAGAAGGAACTGCACATTTCACAAATGCAGACATAAGAGGCGAAAAGAGGCTAAATTTCACCTCTCGCCCTCTATGCCTGAGATCCAATGCTCGGCTTTGTTTTCCTACTAGAGCGAGAAAGTAAGATAATAAATTCCGCTACTGAGAATTGAACCCACAATCGTCTCTACGCACTGTACGACAACGTTTAATAAAATAACTACTTTGAAGTATAAATAGAAGAAGAACAAGAAGTTAGTTGTTTAACTTTCTTTTTTGTCATCTTTTTTTGCATTGGTTGTCTATAAAAAAAATCATAGATTTTTTTTTGCTCTTTTATGGTTACTCGTTTAAAATTTCAGATAATTCGTTTCTACTGTTCTAAGAAGTTGGACTTAGCACGATGTACAAACATACATACATTTGTCTATACAAGATGCTATGTTTGATAATAATATTATAATTAGTATTATATTAGTAATAAGTATATTTTCATTTTGTCCATATTTGGAAAAAAGTCGATTCGATCGATTTAAGATCCAATATCAACATATAGTATTTTTCTGTGCAACGATATTAGCAGAAAACGCTCTTTCAATAAATTAATATTTCTCCGCATTAATTCCATTACCAACCTTCTGTCGAATTTAGGCGTTCAGTGTTGAGTGACTGAACTCAACACGAAGCTTTGCCTAGTTGCCACAGCGAGAAAGCAAAAATGTTTAATATTTCATTTCCCTAGTGGGGATCGAACGGATGCTGCGGATGTCGGATACGTTTCCAGTAGCAGTGATTGTAAACGCTACAGGTTGTGGGTTCGATCCCACTCGAGGAAATTAAATATTTATTTAAATTTATATTTTCATTCTTTCGCTCTGGTTAAGTGGTGGACCACTTAATACGCAATTCCTTCAAAATTCGGCGAAAAATGAGTCTTAACACTAGGTTCCCTCTGCCTACCCTGCTGTATAAAGGATACAGCAAGAAGCTGATTTTGATAATCATATAATTATAAATGATCTAGTAGCTAAATTAATTACGTTTATCCGTACGTTGCATCCTTTTTCCGTTGTCTGGATCGCCGATCGCCTTTTGTGTTTGTTAATTTTATAATCCTGTACCCTTTTTGTTGTGAAATTTAGTGTTTTCTATCCTGTTTTAATAAAAAAAACGGCCAAGCTTAAAATTTTGGCTAAATAAACTTTTGAGTTTTTAAAGTTTGGATTTGGTACATGGAGTTAGCGCGTGCAGAATTATAGACTTGGCTCTACATAAGATCTGATAAATTCTAAGTTCTAGTTCTAAGTCTTTCGGTTTTTTAACGTAGATTTTTAATGTATATATATTTTTTTATTATTATAAGATTTTCTTTAATATTAGTATGATTATTGGATGAATTAAATCGTGTTTTAAAACATTACAGTAGTGAATTGTAACAGCTTAAAAAAAAACATACTGCGCGTGCGCTTACTTGCGACTTGCACATCATGCACACGCAATGCTTACGAAATTTTAAATACCGTTTCCAAACGAAAACGAATAATTTATTAGAGATTTTTTCTTGATTTTTGTTAGCTTCACGCTGTATCCCGCAAATATTACGGGCTAGTGTAAAGATACGAGAAAATATGCTAGAATAGACGTTAATTGTTTAGAATTATATTTTAAATCAAGAATATGGAAATTGTCTTGTTAATTTCTTCAAATGTGTCTGTAATGGTGCAGGAGCGTAAAAATGTGACAGTAAATGCGGTTTTGGGTTCGATAGCTACTCGGGTGATTAATATTTAATATTTTCATTTCTTCGCCATGCTAACGAAGCATAGAATTCAACGGAATAAAATTCCTCCAATCTACACGCAATGCCTCGAAAATTCGATGGAAAATGAGTAACGTAAATATCTTAAGCCAGGTGCCCAGGTGCCCAGGTTCCCTCTGCCTACCCTATATGTCTGTCAGGTCTATATTTTTAAGCATTTTTCCATTTTTTAAAAATATTATTGAATATCGCTTCAATATTAAATTGCCGTACGACAATGAAAACAGTTTATAATTGTCGGTGGTATGATCCGATGACTCACAGTCATTAGGAATTTCTAACTTAAGTATTATGGACCCGTTTCTGCCAATCTCATAGCAATTGCAAAAATAATACTTATTTATAAGCATATAAATATGATTGTGCTATGAACGCTTGACTATGAAGATAACTTAGTTTTGATACACGAGAAAATAATCTTTATTGCTTACTTAATATGGAATATTATAGCGTGAAAATCTTACCAGGGGTTGTAAACGTTAGTGATATGCGATTTGAAAGTTACGCAGTTTTGGTCAGACTGCGGTTACGGCGGTGTTAAAATTTTCACATTTTAAAAAATCATTTGTAATGTTGAGAAATAGTATTTATAATGTCATTTTAGTATTCGTAAAAGCGAAATTATGTACAAATTTTTGGAATGATGACCACGGGAAATCATCATCACGATAATTTAGTCTCTGGAAAAAAAATCGTATTTATTTTAAATATATAAGAAAATATAAGCTAAGTTAAAGAGACCGTTGTGGGACAATGGCACAAGAGTGTGACTGTAACGCGACGGTTGAGGGTTCGATTCCCACTCGAGACAATGAATTATTATTTATTAATATTTTCATTTCCTCGCTCTGGCACTAAAACAAAAAACCTGGCGTTGAGGTCCGCCACTCAACCCACAATGCCTCCAGAACTTGGACCTCAGGAACGTCTTAAAACGATAATGTTATTAGATTACGAAAGAAATTTAGATGAAATAATAAATTTTGTAGCAAAAGCGGATAAAGCCACCAGCAGGTCGATAGCAAACAAAAAGATTGTAAAAAACTGAAATATTTGGTACAAAAAAAGTTTTTTTTTTGGTAAATTATTTAACTAACTAACTAACTATAATAAACAAAAAATTATATAAAATCAGTTATAATAAATACATAGTATAAATAGAACACCTTTCGCCTCGCCTTAGTACCGTTACTAATACTAACTGCAACTCTAACTATAGAGTGGTCACGTTTACTTCCAACACAGCTATCGATTACATTTCACTCGCTTTATACTAACTTTTTTTATTTCCATCTTTTTTAATCAAATAAATACCGCCAACCTTAGGCGGAAAGTGGAGAACGGAGTGTCTTAACGCTAGGTACCCTCTTCGTACCCTACTGTGTATATGTGACATACAATGTGAGGTTCTTCAAAGACAGAGTGAATAGGTATCTTCTAGGCAAGCGGGCACCACCGTAGATCGCATCAACGCCCACCAGACTTGATGCGGTCAAAGGCAAGCCTATTCCATATAAAAAAAAAAAAAAAAAATGTATAAAAGCATTATGGCACATTAGTGGAATGACTGACGGGCGTTACAACGCGAAGGTTGTGAGTTCATTTTCCACACGAGTAAGAGAACGACAGCTGCTACATTTTCACAGTGAAAGAATGATAGAAATAATTGTAGTAAAATAATATAAGCCAGCTTAGCCTGATGGGGTAACGATATTCGCAAAGTGGCGGGCAACGGCCGGATACGAAGAGCTGAAGATAGAGATCAGTGGCGTGCCATTGGAGAGGCCTATGTCCAGCAGGGGATGAGGACAGGCTTATGATGATGATGATGATGATGATGATAATGATGAATGTAAGCCTATTTATGATATATTGAAGCAATTATTATACTGTCAGATATTAGGAATATTACTTTCATTTATTATGTTTCGCTGACGTTTGTTTTGGTTAACACACGTGTTCGTGAAAATATCTTTTTTTAGTACTGAAAATGTTTATTTTACATAGTGGAAACAATATATAATAGTGTAAATAGATCCATACTAATAAGGTGATTGGTAATAGTAAGTAGTTGTGTTGTTTTATAGT
Organism: Heliconius numata; assembly: GCA_016802625.1. Lineage (NCBI taxonomy): Eukaryota > Metazoa > Arthropoda > Insecta > Lepidoptera > Nymphalidae > Heliconius > Heliconius numata. Next base: position 440,453 of record JAEBDU010000108.1, on the reverse strand, counting down.
TTAGATTAGTTTTAGTTTATAGTTAGGTTATTTTATTTTAAGATGGATCCTGATCCTCCACCTGACCCCCCTGATCCTGGGGGGGGTAATGTAAATTCTACAGCTCAAGTAGTTAACAGAAAACGACAAGTTGAGGAAACATCCTCAAACCAGGATGTTGTTAAAAAAACAATTATAGACCCATCCACCGCCACTCCTTCCATCCAGAATGTATGGACCCACCCTGCCTTGTCCGATGCCCCAAAATCTTATATTAGTACTGATAAAGGCCCCTATATCGTGTATGTGTCAAGGGAATCTCCTGACCCATCTGCAGGGACCTCCTTAAGAGCCATTAAATTTGGTCAATTTCTCCATACAAATAGAATTACTGATATAGTTAATGATGGAGTAAAAAATGTTGGTCGCAATAAAATCAGTGTCCAGTTTACATCTGCTGAAGCAGCAAATAGATTTTTGATTAATCCTGTTCTTAGTTTATGTAAATATGTTTGTGTAATCCCGACATTTAATATTACAAGGATGGGAATTGTAAAAGGAATTCCTGTTGAATGGTCTTTGGAAGAGTTTGTTGGCTCACTGATATTCCCTTCTGCGTGTGGAGAAGTTATAAAAGCAAGACGAATGAACCGCAAGAATGTAAGTGAGGGTGTAGTTACATGGGTTCCAACTCAAACTGTTGTAATTACTATTCGTGGTCAACAATTGCCTGAAAGAGTGTTCTCCTATAAATCTGTCCTTAATATTGAACTTTATAAATATCCTACAATCCAGTGCCTTAATTGCTGTCGTTTTGGTCATGTTAAGTCACAGTGTAGGTCAAAGCCAAGGTGCTATAGGTGTTCCCAGTCTCATACTGGAGAAGCATGTGACATCCGGCAGGAAAATTCAACCTGCATCCATTGCACAGCTAAACATTTTGCAACTGATAAAGGGTGCCCTGAGTATGTAAGACAACAGAACATTAAGTCGGTTATGTCGCAAGAGTGTATTTCCTATATGGAAGCATCCTCTCGGTTTCCATCTGTCCAACGTTCCTATGCAGATGTTGCTAAGGAAATGTTTTCACCTCCTGTTTTCACGAACTCCCAACCCCAACAAAGCAGACCTGCTGCTTCTTCCTCTAAATCCTATTCTAAAACAGTTTTCCAAGCTCCCCGTCCCCTCGCTCCTGTGGCAAAGGGATACAATAGACAAGCTCACCAGTCCATTATTAGCAGTTGTTCCTCATCCCTTCCTAATGGTTGTGCACTTAATCAAGGTTCTGACAGTTCAGCACAATCTACAAAGGATCTGTTGATTGCTTTGACTGACACTCTTGTGAGCATAATCTCAACTGCTGATGAACTTCCTTTACCGTCCTACGTTGCCCAAAACCTAATCAAAATCTTTAATATCCTACACAATGGCTCCACTATCCTTCCTACAGTGGAATAGTAAAAGTATTCGTGCTAAAAAGCATGAATTACTTTATATTATTTCTCTGCATAATCCTGTCATTATTGCCCTCTCAGAGACGTGGCTGGTGCCTGACTCCCGATTCAGGGTGCCAGGTTTCGCCTGTTTAAGGGAGGACAGAAATGACGGGTATGGAGGTAGTGCTATCCTCATCCAGCACTCTTCTCCATATTCCCGTATTCCTCTCCCTTCTCATAGTCAACAGTTGAATGCTGTTGCTGTGAGTGTCCTTGGTATTTCCTTCCTTTCTGTTTACATCCCCCATCCTTCCCCTTCCATCTTTTTAGAGCTTAAGTCTATTATCTCTTCGCTTCCTGGCCCTGTGGTGGTCCTGGGTGATTTTAACACCCATCACACTTTGTGGGGGTGTTACTACTGTGATGGATTTTCGCCTTCGTTGGTGGACATGATTGATGATGTGGATCTCTGCATTCTCAATGATGGATCACCGACTCGTAGGGTTAATCCAAATCAGAACCCTAGGTCTGCTATTGATCTTTCCTTATCTTCTCCTTCTCTTGCTTCCCAACTATCATGGTCTGTACTTCCATCTACCCATGGTAGTGATCATTTCCCGATTTTGCTGACCTTAAATAATAGACTTCCTTCCACTCCTAGTCCTTCCCTTCCCCATAGATTTAATTTAAAAAAGGCCAACTGGAACGAGTACGCCGACTCTGTGGATTGCATGTTGTGCAATCTTTCTGAGTCTGGTAATTATGAGAGTATCTTTGTTTACTATGAAGGGTTTGTCTCTGCTATTATGTCTGCTGCTGACCTACATATCCCCAAATACCGCTCCATTCAGAATTGGATGCATTTCAATCCCTGGTGGGATCAGGAATGCTCTGATTCTGTCCTTCGGCGAACATCTGCCGAGGAGTCATACGCAGCCTGTATGACTATGGAAAATTTTATTGACTACAGACGCAAGGATGCGAAGTTTAGAAATTGCATTTGGAAAAAGAAAAAACGTGGTTGGATAAGTTTTTGTGAATCCCTTAGTCCTCGTTCCTCTTCTTCCCTTGTTTGGACAAATGTTAAGAGATTTCGCCGATCTCTTAACAATGTCAGCAGTCCCAATTCCAATAATCCTTCTGTTTGGCTCAACGATTTTGCAAACAAATTGGCTCCTCCCTTTGTCCCATCCCAAGATCTATTTATATCCACGCCGGTTGAATCTTCGGAGGAAATGGATCTTCCTTTTTCCTTTGAAGAACTTAAAAACGTCTTAACGGATTTAAAGGATACCAGCCCAGGTGAGGATGGTATTTCTTACTCCTTTATAACAAGATTAAATAATAAATCGAAGCAACATTTTCTAAACATGATAAATAAAATATTTCAATCAGGCAATATACCCAACTCATGGAAGTCCCAAATTGTTATCCCTATCCTCAAACCTGGAAAATGTCCTTCAGATTTTAATTCCTATAGACCCATTGCCCTAGCATCTACTATATCTAAGATTGTTGAACGGCTTTTGAAAAATCGACTGGAATGGATAGTGGAAAGTAGGAATATCTTAGCGCCCTCTCAGTTTGGCTTTAGAAAGGGGCTAAGTACTATTGATAGTCTCAGTATTCTTACTACAGATATTCGACGAGCCTTTGCCAAAGGAGAGTATTTGGTTGGTGTCTTTTTAGATGTCGCATCTGCATATGATAATGTCCTTCTTCCGGTGCTCAGGCAGAAATTGCGTCAGCTGAGCATTCCGCCGAGGATGTCCCATTACATATGTAATCTGCTGACCGGGAGATCGGTATCTGTAAGACATCCGCTTCTTACTATACCTTCCAGACTTGTCTGGAAAGGTCTTCCTCAAGGTTCAGCTCTTAGTCCGCTGTTGTATAACATATACACACATGACCTTGAATTATCTGTTAATAATTTTTGTAACATCCTTCAGTATGCTGATGACATCGTCCTCTATTACAGCTCAAATTCTGTGGAGGACATAACTTTTCGTTTAAATACTGCCTTGCACTATCTTAACCAGTGGCTCTCTGAGCATGGCCTGGCATTGTCGGTAGCTAAATGTCAAGCGGTCGTGTTTACAAAAAAGAGAGTAATTCCAAATTTTAATATTTTGTGTGATAATATTCCCATTCTTCTAACAGAAAACGTCAAATTTTTAGGCATAATACTCGATAAACGATTGAACGGAGTTGCTCATGCTGAATATCTCAGCAGGAAATGTGAAAAAGGCATTAATGCTTTGAGAGCTGTGTCTGGTGTGTGGTGGGGCGCACACCCTTATACTCAAAAACTGCTGTACAATGCTATAAT
>JAEBDU010000108.1:359555-387002 GCA_016802625.1 Heliconius numata | reverse complement strand
ATGATAATTTCATATTAATAAAAGGCAACCATTTTTTTTTTATTATAAATATCTTATCTAAAAAACTTAATTATTTTTATTATTTTTTTAGTATTTTATATTGTCATTAATAATCAAAATAAAAGAATACTTCCTTTTATTAACCTGTCTCTAGGTAATAAAATATCATTGAGGTCGCACCACTCATTGGACACTGTTTTTAAACTGGCTTTTTTCACTTTTATGGTCATCCATCAATTATGACTCGTACCTGATCGATTTTTTTTGCTTACATAACAATAAAAGCTTAAAATATTTATTAATTTTATGTTATTTTATTCAATAAAATGGCGACAACGACGCCCTTAAATTAAGTTTGAAGACATCATCAGGAGTAAACTACATGGTTGTAGGTTTAATTTCCAGTCGAGGGAATGAAATATTTTTATAAAAAAAAAAGTTTCATTTTTTTTCGCTAGTAACAAAGAAAGCGTGGCGTTAAGTTCCGCGACCCACCACTCGATGCTTCGAGAAAGACGAGAAATAGAGGTATCTTAGTGGAAACTGAATGTCTCTACAATAGGTCCCCAAATTCTCTCTGCCTACCCAATTTTAATTAAAAAAATAAGGAAATTTACTAAAAAAATATGACAAAAGCTGCGAAAAATACGAAGTGATAACCAGTGGCCGTAAGCGGCACATATTTTAATAAAACCTGTCATAACGACGACGTTCTCTATACACATTTTATGGCTTGGACAATATTCTGTTGTACGATATTGAAAATTTCATGTCGAGGGTTTCTCATATAAGGCTTTGATATCTTGGGGGAAGCCGCTTGACTGAAGCTAGACCATTCTTACATTTATCTATATGTATAACAGGGCATTATTACGTGAGTAATATATAAGATATTAGCGGCCCGCCTGCGGCTTCGCCCGCGTGAACTACTTTATTAATTTTAGTTTATAAACAACACTGACCTAATATATTTAATGTATGTCTTTGACATTGACGTGAGTGAGAATTCAAATTAAGTAATATGCAAGAGTAAACAAATTAAAATAATTAATATATTGCGTCCCCTACTAGGATATCCTAGTAGGGGACGGGTATAGGGATATTAATTATTAGCACGAGGGGTCTTTACTATTTATGTGGAAGTGAAAATCATTGCCAATATTTGATTATACTCAACATGGAATTTTATGTCATTTCTTTCTTTTCACAAGGTCATTCTCTCTTTAATATTTAAATTATTTTCATTTACCTACTCTGATAAACAAACGCGGCGTTGAGTACCGCCACTAAACAAGCATTGCCCCAAAAAAATCCCTCTACTTATTCCGCTTTACGAGATAAAGCGTAAAGATGATTTTACATACTTATATATAGAAATATAAGAATACATAAGAAATCAAAGAAAACCTAACGCAATGCAGGAAATCGCCTTACAAGTTGCAACGGCCTTATGCACTAGAGATTGCTTCACTTTGCTAGGTTGTAAAGTATTAAATATTTTTCTTTTCATCTTAAGTTTAAAAAATATGTAGGAAAGGTGGGACTGTAAACGCGAGAAGTTACGGGTTCGATTCACACTCGAGGAAATGAAATATTTAATATTTTAATTTCCTCGTTCTGTAAAGCGTGGCGTTGAGTTCCGCCACTCACACGCAAAACCTCCAGAATTCGGCAGAACGTGAGGAACGGAGTGTCTTAACACTAGGTGCCTGCCTACCCTGTTGTGTGCGGGATATAGCGCGAAGCTGATTTAATTTTTTTTTACCTAAAAATTCAAATAAGAATATATTTATAAAATTCGCAATAAGAACTATTAACAAAAAATAAATATAAAATCGTGTGCAATATTCATTAGTAAGCAACTTCCTTATTGATTTTTTTATGTTATTTTCAATATACACGCTAGAGTTAGCAAATATATACTATAATTGATTGTAAAAACATGGTTGTTTCTCACGAATATTAGCACATTATTTTAGAACTAAAATATATATTTAATATGTTAAGCTTTTTTTTTTATATCCCGCAAAGATATAATAAGGTAGGCAAAGGGAACCTAGTGTTAGGATAATCGTTTCCTACACATCATCCCATATACATTGATTGGAGAGGCGAAAATAATTAATTTCCTCGAGTAGGAATCGAACTCACAACTATTACCTGCACTATGACTTTTTGTATTATTTAGACATCCCTAGATGATGTCGACGATGACTATTTTAAATGGCGGAACTCAACGCCGTCAATTCTCTCGAGTGTTGATTCGAACCACAACCGTCGTCGTTATGACGCAAGGGTACATGCGTAGGTACGACTTTAAACGCGACTGGTTGTGGGTTTGTATTCCACTTGAGGAGATGAAATATTTCTTTTTTTCATTTTTCGAGCTAAAGTGTATCGTTAAGTTTCGTTATTCAACACGCAATGGCCTCAAAATTCGGCGAAAAGTGATGAACGGAAGTGCCTTAACTTGAACCAATTTTCTTAACACTAGGTTCACACATTGGGCAAATGAACGGAATACAGGAAAGCAAACATTTAGGTTATATATTTGCCATATATACCCTATATACAAAGATATTAAATGGCATGTATTGTTAAAAAAGTTTATCTTGCAAGGACACCATCTACGAGTATGTAACTGATAAACATATGGATTATATGTATATATGTACAATATGAGCTTAGCACGTTTTATCTACCGTGATAGCCATAGTTAAAGGATTAATTGGGTAATTACCGTAATTGGTAATCATGGCGCAGAGGCCGCAGGTTGTGGGTTCGATCCCAAAACGAGGAAATGAAATATTTCTTTTAATTTATATTTCCATATCTGGCCTTTGGTATCGAGACGAAGAACAACTTTGAGTTTCACCACTCAACATGCAATGTCTTCAGAATTTGGTAGAAAATAAGGAACGCAGTGTCTTAACACTACGTTCCCTTTGCCTATCCTGCTGTGTACACGCCTATGCCTATGCGTCACGTCTGGCCTCATAAAATTGAAAGCATTTTTTAAATAACCTATCTATTTAACACCTCAGTAAATAAAATGTGATGGCGAGACATCAAATTTCAATCTACCCAAAACACCTCTTACTTGAACTATTGCTATTGCCTATGACAATACTCGTATAACGTTTAATGTCAAGGATAAACGTGATAGGATGGAGTGACATTTGAGTTCAACTATCACGAGACAAAAACCTTTGTGTTTTGAGAGCCGTGACAACTGTCACGGCAATGTGAATGCAAATATGGTAAATAATTCTTCTGTTTCTCTGATTCACGCTGTATTCTGCATGGTACAGAGTTGGTAGAGGGTACCTAGTATTAAGATCACTAGGTTCCTACATTTTCCACCGAATTCTGGGTTGCGTATAGAGTGGCGGATCTCAATACTGGGTTTTGCCTTGATACCAAAGCGAAGTAATGAAAATATTAAATATTTAATTTCCTCGAGTGGGGATCGAACCCACAACCAGTCGCGTATAGATACTGCCCCTGCTCGCTGCGCCATGACTAGCCTCCAGTACAGTATTTCGTTATTATATTTTTTATCTTCAATTTTAATATTCATGTTCACCATTATTGTACTACGAAGGTCATCTCAAATAAAGGTAGCAAAAAATCTCCTCTTATTCCTATATCACCTGTCGACTTTACGCACTAATAAACAACGAAAAGGAGAAAAAAACCACTAACGCAGACAAATCAAGGGCATTTCTTTATCGATCTGACATTCAATCGGCGAAAAAGACTTAATAAATATTTCAAGTACATCCAGTATGACCTAACGTTATGCTGGTTTTTCACAGAATACCTATTTATTTATGTATTGTTATATTTAAATTTAATAGTCATATATTTTAACAGTAATATTTAACTATATATTTAATATCTTATTATAGAAAAAGTCCCAAGTTCGATTCGCTTATAAAATTTTTTTTTTAAAGATAACAACGTAATCTATTGTATTAGATCAACAACGTACAACGGATTTACTCTTACCTCATCACATCATAAGTACTTGATTTCACACTATTAAATTAAAATTTTAATTCATTTTTTTTATAATAAATCCTATAAAAATTCATCCCTTAAATATGAGGCCAAAAGAGGAACGGAGGTGTCTTAATAGAAATGAAGTGTCTTAACACTAGGTTCCCAGGTTCCCTCTGCCTACCTGTTTTTATATAATAGTCAAATACCACTATCACAAGTTTAAAATATGAATATACATAGATATATGATGAAACATTAAAGCTTCCCCTTTATAGCTTACATCTAAAACATCGAAAATGAAAAAGTAGTACATCTTGTACTTCAAACCTCTTTCGCGTAAAAGATTGGAAATGTCGTCTTTAGTCCAAAACTAAAGATGAAGCGTTATAATATAATAATATTTTTTTTACATAAAGCGGGGTAGGCAGTGGGAACCTGGGAACCTAGTGCTGAAACACTCCGTTCCCCATTAAGACACATAAAACAGAATTCTTCCGTTCCGTTAAATGGCGAAACACAATGCTGTGCTTTTCCTTGTTACCAGGGCGAGCATATGAAAAATATTACAAATTTCATTCCCCCGAATGGTAATCGAACCCACAACCTTCGTCTGTACAGTCGCACCATATAATAAAGTAAAAGGAATAAGGAAAAAAAAAATGTTTTTATACAATCGCTTTATCTTAAGTCATAAGACCATTTCAATATAAGTACAGTTAACACGAAAAACATTTTACGCGGAAATATTTCTCTCGTATAGGGAAAAGACGCGTCAACATCCAACCAAACTTTGATAGATTGAAATGTATGCAAATATTATATAAATAACGTTCCTTTCAGGGAACCACATGTTTTGAATGTTACGTAGGTATTGCAGAACTTACATACATCTATCTCTATATATATAAAATCAAATGGTCACTCACTCATCACGAAATCTCAGAAACTACATGTGCTAGGAATCTCAAAATTTTCATAGTAGTTATTTATAGCACGTAGGTGCTTGCTAAGACGGGAATTTGCAATATTCGACTTGGTGTTGGTTTTGGGGTTGAAAGTTTGTATGAAACTTCGTTACTACAAATGCTAGGAGTCTCAAATTTTGCATGGACGTCAGTTATAGGACGTAGGTACTCGTGGAGATAGAAATTAAGAATAACGTAGTACACGCAGGCGAAGCCGCGGGCGGGCCGCTAGTACATTTATATACGAGTATGTTATGTAAATTGTACCTAAGAAGTTTTTAAGTATAACAGCTTCGTCTTAGTTTCAGCGTAGAGAATTTGTTTAACATACACCACCTATCGCATAAATTTGTAGCGAATTAAAATTTTACACAATTTTTTTTTCGCTTCACGCACATATCGGGGTAAGCAGAAGAAATCTGGGAACCTAGTGTTGAGACATTCCATTCCCATTAAGACACTTCCACATATTCCGCCGAATTCTGGAAGCATTGCGTGTTGAGTGGCGGAACTCAACGCCGCGCTTTGCCTCGTTACCAGAGTGAGGAAATGGCAATATTAAATAATTTCTTCGAATGGGATCGAATCCACGATCTGCGCATTTAAAGTCTTTACATTTTTTATTCAGGTTCAGGATGTCTCCGGCAGCGTCGTTTGGTGAACGATGGGCCCACGATAACCTAACCAGATCCACATCGGACGAAGAAATAGCAATTTTAAACATTTTTCAAGCAACCAGCGACGGCAGTGAGATAGATGCAGCTAAAAGGGCAAGAAAGTACTACGTGGCTCGAGGTCCTGGAGGATTGACGGAATTGTGGCACAAGAGACACCCTGATGATGAAGATATTTTATCTAGCTGTCAAGATGTGTATGTATTATACTCAATTAATATGTAAAATAAAATTAAATCGAAATTATCTTCACACTGTATCCCGCATGTGAACCTAGTGTGAAGGCACTCTGTTTCCTACTTTCCGCCGATTTCTGGAAGCATCACGTGTTGAGTAGCGGAATTCAACGCCGCGCTTTGCCTCGTTACCAGAACGATGATAAAATTAAATTAAAATATTTAATATATTTCATTTCGTGGGAATCGAACCCACAGTCTATGACATTAACATCGTATTGTTTTATTTGATTACAGGTATATAGTACCTCTTAAAGCACGTTCAATGAGTGGGAAGCGGATGACAATGGTGAGACTCCCCGCACCCACTGCTCAGGAGAGGCCGCTCTCTTCAAAGGCCTTGCTGGCTCGCTGGCTCATGATCTTGGATATAAGGTCAGCATGTATTACATACTATAATATATTACTCTATAAGAAATAAGGCAAATTGAATATGTATTGTATTGTAGACTGTAGTTCTCGTTGATTGTTTATGTTTGTTTGTCAAAATGTTCGTTAAGGAATAGAGAATGGAGAGTTGTAAAAAATAGTATTAATAATATTTATAATATTTATTTATGTTTAACAACTATTGCAAAGACCATCGTAGCGCAATGGCACAAGCGTGTGACTGTAACGCGACGGTTGTGAGTTCGATTCCCACTGGGAATTAATTATTATCTATTAATATTTTCATTTCTTCGCTCTAGTACCAAAGTAGGTAACGGAGTGTCTCAATACTAGTTCCTCTCAGCCTACTTGTAAATGTCATAAGTACATCAACATACCAATGTATGTAAATATCTTTTTAGTAAATAATATCTTAACTTGGAAACCTTGTGTTAAGGTTACCCCTTTATCCATTTTCCATTCTGGAGTGATTCTGGGTTTGCCTCCACTTCAGAAGAAAACGGAAATATTACAGTTTCTCGAGTGTGAATCGAACCCACACTTTGAGTTGTGCCACGACTCAATTAAGTGATTTTAACATATACTTGATAATAACATATAAATACCAATGAAATGTCTAAGAAAACAATGATAGCTAACTGAAATATATAATTACTAAATTGCTTTAACTAGTATTAAAATTTCAAAATTAACGTATAGCGTAAACCGCTACACTATTCATGATGTCCTAGTAATTAAAACCCTGTTTACCAACCGCACAGCTAACGTGAACATTGCGCCTACATTGTGTTTTCATTGATTTCTCATTCATTAGAGTGAAGCTATGTATTATGTACATACAAATATAGATAGTATGGCAGTCGTTATGTGAGCTACTAGCAACTTATGCTGGCCTGGTATCGTTTGCTATGATTATTACCTGCAACGATTATTAATTAATTAATTGAGTAATAAGTAATTAATTAAGTGAAAAGTAATAATTAATTGAGTGAAAAGTTATAATTCATAATTAATTGAGTGAAAAGTAATAATTAATTAATTGAGGCCAGTCGTTGTAAAAACAACGGGATAATATCCCGTGGTATAGCGGGATAGCCAGAGGGAACAGAGCCAAACTCTGCGTTCTCCGTATACCTCTTCTCTCCGTATATGCCCTCCGGGAAGTCCCCTTGCTTTACGTAACCTTTTTCTGGTATAATCCGGTTCATGTTTTTTCGAAGGTCAACCGGGGTCTTCCTCTGTAATGTATACTATTAACGTTGTGTTTTTTATAGTTAATTGAAATATGTAATTACTAAATTGCTCTAATTAATATTAATATTTATAAATTAACCGGTTAGTTAACATGATTTTCTAGTAGTTAAAATCGTGTTTACTATAACTATTAACTACTTTTTCACCTACTTTTCCCAGTATAATCCATATTAAAATAATAGGTATTTAAAATTTAGAAATAAATTTATATTGAAATAAATGTTAAAAAACCAGCTAATTTCTCCATTTGTTTGTAAGTAATCTATGGTGAGCGCATCTTAAAGCTTATCATCATCATCATCAACAGCCATCTTTTGTCGACTGCTGGACATAGGCCTTCCTCAATTCTCGCCACCACACTCGCTCTCGATTAAAGCTTATATTACTTGGTATTTCCATCATAAGATTTATTTTCCAGTATCATCGATTTCCTATAGTTTACTATTAACATTTTGTATTTATTGACGTTATAACCTAATCTCAAACCGCGGCATTCAGTTCCGCCACTTAACACGCAATGCCTCCAGAATTCGTCAGAAAGTGGGGAACGGAATGTCTTAACAGTAGGTTCCCTCTGCCTTCCCATCTGATTTTATAACCTAATCTTAATTTTTTTTCTTTTAAATTTCAGACTTCGAGAAGATCCTACACCTGGCGATGAAATTGTTTTTATAGATGTCAGTGAATTACAACCGTCTCATCTCAAAAATCATTTCCGAGGCTCCTATTGGAAGGATTTCATTTGGTGCATGAAGGTAACTTTAGATGCACTTAACGTAGCCACCTATAAACTAGTGTCAAAATATTCCTTCCTAACATAGGAAGGAATATTTTGATTCCACTCGAAACCAAGAAATATGTCTAATGGAGGAATTTAACGCCGTTTGTCTATAACTAGCGGCCCCCCCGCGGCTTCGCCTGCGTGAACTACGTTATTATTAATTTCTCATCTCCATGAGTACCTACGTCCTATAAGTGACGTCCATGTAAAATTTGAGACTCCTAGCATTTGTAGTAACGAAGTTTCATATAAACTTTCAACCCCAAAAAACAACCCCTTAGAAGTCGAATATTGCAAATTCCCGTCTTAGCGAGCACCTACGTCCTATAAGTAACTCGTATGTAAAATTTGACATTCCTAGCACGTGTAGTTTCTGAGATTTCGTGATGAGTGAGTGACCTTTCGATTTTATATATATAGAAGATATAGGTTTAAATATAATATAATATTATTATCTAAAGTGAATCCAGCCCACAAACACGAACTCAGTGTCCTACAGAGCCCGATGGTCTCTAACTTAAATAGCAAAGTTAACTAAAGTTAACTAAACTAAATTTCGTTAACTAAAGTTTCTGTAAGCTGTCGCCATTGCTAAAAGTTTTTCACAGGCGAGTTATATTCAATCTTCATCCAAAATTTGTATCGTAGATAATTATATTTCAAACTTTTAGTTGAAGCAACGTGAATAATTTAATTATTTTCTTTGAACACTTTAAACGAGTGAGACGAGACGAGAGTAATTCGGTGGAAAGTAAGAACGGAGTGTCTTAACACTAGATTCTCTCTGCCTACCTTGCTGTGTGCGAGGTAAAGCGTGAAGTCAGTTAGATAAGTAATAATTTACTTATTGGTGGACAGATAAGCATGCTACAATGGCGTATTTACACTTTTTAAAATCTAAGTTTGTATATAGTTTTTCTGCATACATTGACATATTTAATTTATTTTTAAACAGTGCAATTACGTCATTGTTGCACCTAATAAACAATATATTCAACAACGGGCATCGTTAGGATCCTTTAGTATATGCTCTACTAGACATTTTAATTTTAAATTTCACTTAAAAATATATTTAATGATAATTTAAGTATATTTAAAAATATAATAAATTATTATTATAAGGTTAGTATTTGAATATGAAAAGTTAATTATTGTAATTAAACGAAATCCTTTAACTAGATTAATTGCGTACATTTATATTTAAAGAAATTTTTAAATAATTAGCATGTATATGGCCACGGACAGACGATCCAGTTATAGTTGCATTTGAAATATTGAGCTGTTATTTGAATTTTCTCCGTCATTCCTTAAGAAAACAATAAAAAATATTTACTAATCTAACTCTCCATTTTATTTTCAGTCAGCCTACCCTATCAAGTTTTCTGAAGTCCACATAATAAATACATATCGTTTAAAGACAATATCTCTGGTGCTGTTACACCTCGGACTGTATCCATGGCGACGCAAAATCGTTCATTTGCATTCTGATGCTGAAGAAATTAACGCGATGAGCAGTGATTATTTTCCTCCTGAAGGTTTGCCTTACGAATATGGTGGTAAGGCTGGCGCTATGAAGGATCTTAATGGTGTGTATTTTATATAGATAGTCTTTTAATTATCCAAGTAAATTGAGAATCTGGGTCATAGACGCGACGGTTGAGGGTTCAATTCCCACTCGGAGCAATGATTTATTTTCATTTTCTTGCTTATAGTAAGAAGAGAAACCGCGGCGTTGAGTTTCGCAGAGTTTCACAGCGGAAAACATAACAGTTGGCTTCTCAAAAAAAAATTACATAAGTTTTCTTACTTATCAGAATGATATCTACAAAATTATTATACATTTTCAGATGAATGGACAAAAAAACTACTCCTCAATTCAAAATGGCTGCAGCTCGAGGAACGGAAGTTCTACGAAACGGAATTAAAACCGGAAGTGAAACGGACACGTCACAAGAGCACAGTACGTCTTACCAGGAACTCCTCATACGACATGCTCACTCGGACCCATTCCTGTCGATCTCTTCATAGGCAGGATGACTTGGATGAAGGACTTGAAGGTGCATATAGAATTTTGAAAGTAACAGACAAACATTTTTATGTATAACCTATACTGTAGATATATTTCTAATTCCTTTATAATATCTAATAATTAACATTTTTTTATCTGTGTATTTTTTTTTACGTTTTGTTAAAATAATAATGCCATTATAATATTATTGTATTTTTTATATGTATTCTCGTATCTTGCATTATACGAACTAAAAATATCGTTTACTTATTGCATAAGTATGCATTTTATGTACAAATGATGAATGCTTAAAAAATAAAAGTTAATAAATTAAATATAACAAAATGATTATTTGAACCCCGAAGGCGCAGGGGCCCTAGCGTGCGACGGTAAACGCACTGGGTGGGTTCGATTCCCATTTGAGGAAATGAATGTAATACACATTCATTTCTCCGCTCTGGTAACCACGCAAAGCGCGGTGTCGAGCTCTGCCACTCAACATACAACACCTCCAGAATTTGGCAAAAAGTGGCGAATAGAGAATCTTAACACAAATTCCCTCTGCATACCCCGCGAGGTGCGGGATACAGCGTGAAGCTAAAAAATTATAATTTATTAACAATGTATTAAATCAATAATATCTATCAACAGTACCTGATTTTATGTATGTGACTCATATTGTGTATTTCTTAATTGTTAATTACCTTTACTTCTAATTAATAATAAACAACACTCAGTCGAAATTGTTGGTGAGAGATAGAGCTAAGACAAAATATGGAATCCAGAGATTATGGTATCCAGAATTTGGAATCAGTGATTAGAATATGGGATCCAGAGTTTTCCTTGAAATATTTAATAATGTTATTTTCCCGCTCTGATAACGCGCGGCGTTGAGTTCTGCCACTCAATACACAAGCCTTCAGGTTCCCTATGCCTATCCTGCTTTGTGTGTGAAGATAAAAAAAGATAATTTCCAGAAATTTCCACAGAAATAGTAAATAAAGTTTATGTTATGAATATATTTTGTAGGCATACATTTAAGTTGTATGTAATTTTTGTACTAAACTAATATTGTTTAAAAAAACACTAATTATATAAAACATAACATGATCTCCATACTTTGTTTGTTTTATAAGAAAGTTCCTATAACCTTTTTTTACATCTGAATAAAAAAATAATACAATCTCTATACGGAGTTTCATTTCAGTCATTTTTATATTTATTGTATTATTAATTTTATTTTTATTATAAGAAAATAACAAAATTTTAACTTAAACGATATATTGAAGCCGTCGTAGCTCAGCGGCACAAGGGTGTGACTGTAACGCGACGGTTGTGGGTTCGATCCCCACTCGAGGAAGTGAAATATTTATTTACGTTTATATTTCCATTTATTTCTCCTCCAGAAATCGGCAGAAAGAGGGGAACGCAGTGTCTTAACACTAGTTTCCCTTTGCCTACATTGCTGTGTGCGGGATACAGCGAGAAGCTGATTTAAATCTATAAATTAAAGCCGACGTGGCGCAATGGGTCAGTGTTACAGTAACTGTGACAGTTGTGGGCTAGATTCCCACTAGGGGGAATCTATGGCTCAGTAACAAGACAAAATACGGCGTTGAGTTCCGCCAGTCAACACACACACTCTCAAAAATTAAGCTAAAAATTATAAGAAAAATATGCATAGCACTAAAATAGAATAGACCCTACAGCCTACCCTAAGCTTCTTCTTTTTACTATTCTATCAATGGATTAAACAAATACTCTGGAGAAAACAAACTCCATAGAGACGTTACGGTATGTTCGCTAACGCCATTAAACTATATGCATACAAATGATAATAATAATGTGGAAAATAATAAAGCTAACATTTTTGCTAATAATAATGAAACAATAAAAAATTAAGTTAGGGCATAAGCGTGTTACCGCAATCGTGATGGTTGTGGATGCGATTCCCACTTGTGGGATTGAAATATTTTCTATTTTCTATTTCTCTCTGTAGTAAAGAAGCAAAGCACGACTTTTAATTCCTCCAGAATTTGGCTGAAAGTCCCCACTTGTCCACACGGCAGTGTTTTTTGTTTTTTTATGTTTTGAATGTCTTTGTTTATGTTTTTTCTTTATTTGAGAAGTTTGTTTGGTTATGTTTTGAATTTCTTAACATCCGGTTCCCAGATTCCCTATACCTACACTGCTATTTTCAGGATACAATATGAAACTAAAAAAAAGAAAACAAAATAAGCAATTATGACATAGCCTCCTTAGTACCTTCACCAAACAAAAAATCTTCACATAATAAAAATAGAGTAAAAAGCTAATAAAATCTCAGAAGACCGTACCGAAGACCTACAAACCTACCGGTCCAACGGCTTCCTTACATATTTCAAAACGTATCACGTAATTCATATTCTTCTAAAACGGTATTCAGACGCCAGGTCTTCTATATATCTTATTTGCATAGAGACAATAGAACCCACGGGACCTAGATCCAGACAATGCAAGGTTATTTAATAGGCCTAGTAAGAAGTCTTAAGTCTTAAATAAATAAATAAATTATCTAATAAAATAAATTATCAATAATAAAATAAATTATCAATAATAAAATAAATTATCTGGTCTATTTTTTTATTATTTTCAGTTTCACGCTATATCCCGCATGTTGCAGGGTAGGCGGAGGAAGCTATTGTTAAACACTCCGCTCTCCACTTTCTGTTTAATTCTGTAGGTAATGCATGTTAATTAGCGGAATTCAACGCCGCACTTTGCATTGAAAAGATTAAATACGTTTTTTTTTTATTTTATTTTCATTTTGTAATTTGATGGAATATATTAAATTTTATATTTTTTTTTAGAAAAGATGTGTTATTATTTCAACACTAAAGACTTTTTTTCCCAATTTAATATAAACATTAATTGAATGCGTATCGGGATTTGAATCCTTGACTTCTGGTATCTGTCTAATCAAGGAAGTCTAAATGTAGAAAATGAAGCTAGAATATTATATTATGCGAAATAAATAAAACAAAAAAAGCTTAGTAATTTAGAATGGAATGGAATTTGAAACATACTTCACCTCAAAGGCAGAAAAATAGGTCAGCGTTGTCAATAGTTAAATTGTTTTATATTTTTAAAATGTTTTTAGAATTTATATTAGAATTACTACATTGTAAGATTAATTATTTCATATGGAAGTATATGTTGAGAGCAGTCATGGCGCAGGTGCACAAGTAAACGCGACTGGTTGTGGGTTCGATCTTCACTTGGGGAAATCATTATATAGGTGATATATTTAATTTATTTTCGTTCTCCGCTCGAGTAGAAAAAGCGCGGCGTTAATGGAAGCAGCGTGTTTTACCACTAGGTTCCCAAGTTTCCTCTGCCTACCCCGTTAAGGGTGGGGATTCAGGTGTAATGAAGTTTTAAATCTACGATGCCGTCGTAAGGAGGCGTGACGCAGTAGAACAGCACCTCGAGGTCGACAGTCGAGGATTCAAAGAAAAGACAGATTGTCTATCTCTGTCATATATCACGAAATATATAGAAAATTCGGAGTAATCTGGAGAACAGACTGTCTTAACATCAGGTTCCCTCCACTTACCCTATTATACGTAGGGAACCTATTATTAAGGTAAACTATAATACATTACAACGAAAGCAGCAGACAGTCATCATAATTTAGATTTGTAAAATTAAATTCTCTCCTACAAATGAAAATGCACAAAGCAATCCACCTAAATGGTTTTTATGCTTCGTTTAAGTCACTTTCCGCTTGACTGTGCTCATTGCATTGGCGGTCATTTGTAACAAATTTCCGTTTGATCGCTATTATCAATAATACGTAGGTACCGTTGAATCAAGGGGAACGGAAAATTGTATGAATTATAATTTCATTTCAGATTCTCAAATCCCCGATCTTAATATATTGGAATTGTGTGTATTTTAGCTGTACGCTGTATTCTCCACATATGGGGGGCAGAGTGTACCTGGGAACCTAGTTTTAAGAACCTCATTAAGACATTACCGTTTCCGAGTACCCGCCGAATGCTTGAAGCATTATATGTTGTTTCTTCAGGCATTATATGGTTACCAGAGCGAAGGATTTAAAATGTTTAATATTTCCTTCCCCCGAGTAGGAATCGAATCCACATCGCTCCCAGGCGTTCAGTCGCCTACTTGTGCCCCTGCGAAAATTATGTAAAAAAATAAAACTATCGAATGGAAGATTTGACATCAATATGAACCACCATCATGCATTTTTTATTATTATTTGGAAAGTGAATAAAAAAATGGCATCCAAAACAGTGCAAAATTTTCAAATGCGGTTCAAGCGCAGCGTTTTATAGTTACAGGTGAAAGGAGGCATTCCGAGCATTTAGCTTCACACTTCACGACTTGCCCCAACTAAATTGCAGAGAGGTTTCGCAATTATTTTCTAATTTTAAATATTCATTTTCTCTTTTCATCATTATTTTTTGAGATCGTCGTGGCGTAGCGGTAATGGAGTACGACTGCGACGGTTATTAGTTCAATTCCCAATCGGGGGATTGAAATATTATTATGTGTGGATACCGTTAATATTTAAATGTATTATGCTTATAGGCGCTGTATTCGCATATAACAGAAGATCTAGTGTCAATACACTCCATTTTCCATGTTCAACTTAGAATACAGGATAAACGCGATCACGAATTTCATTTTTCAGTAATAAAATAAACACGGACATTTTTTGTCGCGGTTCTCGCAGTATACCGCACATATAAGGGTAGGTAGAGAGAACCTAACAAATATAATAATATTAAGACACTTCCGTAGTCCATTTCGGCAGGATTCTGGAGGTTCTGCGCGTTGAATGAGGAAACTTAACGCCGCGCTTTACCTCATTACCAGAGGAAAGAAATGAAAATATAAAATATTTCATTTTATCGACTGGAAATCGAACTTACGACCTGTCGCGTTTGAGTCCGCTACGTTTAGCCTAAAGAAATATATTTATAAGGAAATATATATATATAATCCAATTATTTAGTCCGTATTATAAAATGTAACTTAAGATAATAAGTGAAACGGCGACTTACTACGTAAACCGCGAAGTACTTTCTATTCTTCTATCTGATGTTCTGGCCACAGACCGGCCATACCTATTCCGCTGTTACTTCTAACTAAGCTTAACACAATTAATCTTAAAATAATTAAATTATATATAAAAATATTTTTTCAGCTTCACGCTGTATCCCGCACACAGACGAGTAGGTAGAGGGAATCTAGTGTTAAAACACTCCGTCTCCAGTTATTTAACATGTCTTAGTGTCTTAACTTCAGATTTCTCTGTTAGGGGAAGCTAAAAGCAAAAATAGAATTACAAATAACAGAAAGAAGATACTTATAAAGTAAATGAAAAATGTATTTTCATCTCACAACATTTATATAATTGAGGAAGTTTAATAAAATTAAAAACGCGAGATATTTGTATGAACTTTCTAAATATTCATTCGTTGAAAAGTGTAGCGTTTTGTATACATAATATTTAATTTTATGAATGTATTTTCTTGTTAGACTGTTTATTTTTAGCTTATATTTACATTTATTATAAACTAGCGGCCCGCCCACGGCTTCGCCTGCGTGAACTACGTTATTATTAATTTCTGTCTCCATGAGTACCTACGTAGTATAAGTGACGTTTTTGCAAAATTTGAGACTCCTAGCACTTGTAGTTTCTGAGAGTTCGTTACATTTCGATTTTATATATATAGATATATGAAGTATTGGGGCCGTCCTGACCTGTACGGTTAGTTATGGGTTTGATTCCCATACGCTGAAATTAATGATTTTCATGTCACTATCATGTCATTTAACACGTAATAACTTAAAAGTTGGGAAACGAAGTGTCTTAATACTATTTTCTCTTTACCTACTTTTAATATAAATTAATAAAGCTATAGCACTATTTCTTCGTTAAACAAAAATATAGTAATCGTAGAACGAGAAGTACCCTATAAGTTCTGAGTATGCAGCGAATTTCATACAAAATGCTGCAAAATCGATGCATAAATGCTCGTATCTCGTCGCTTTCAGGGACTATGGACATTAATATTTTTCAGCTTAAAACTTCATATTTCCATAAATGGTATTGACCTATAAGTTCCGTTTTTACTTTTTCAGGAACGGAACCTAAACAGAAGCAAAAATCAATCAAACAGAGGGAAAATAGAGTGAAATGATATATATTTTTAATAGAACAGTTTCAAACAGGATATCAGCTTCACGCTGTATCCCACACACAGCAGGGTAGGCAGAGGGAACCTAGTGTTAAGACACGTTCCCCACTTTCTGCCAAATTCTGGAGGCATTGCGTGTTGAGTGGCAGAACTAAACGCCGCGCGTTGCCTTGACTCAAACAGTATATAAAATCGCAAAAACCTAACTAGAACTAATTCCAATCAAAACAATATTTCGTAACAATACAAGGGCCCGGCACAGAAGCGCTCATCCTTGCGATTGCCTCAACTTCTCCATCAAATAAAAACAAGCAGAATATCAATATAGATCTTATTACAACGGAATAGAGAACATTTAGTCTTTTAGTTCACATAAATAAACAAAAGGCACAACGAACGCCACTAGTCCATATGAGCACGCAATCCGATTTGCACTAATAACTAAATGGTAGCCACGATTTTTTTATTTTTACGGACATTATTATTTATTATATTATGCTATTTTTATTGCGAAATTATATTTATATAAGATATTCTAGATTTATATTATAATAATTCCGGGGTCATATAATGTATTTAACCAATTGATGTAAATTATCATTATTTTGATAAAGGTATTTTTTTTGATGTCATCTTTTGTTATTTTCATCACTTTTTGTAAGAGAAACTGTAGTAGTAAGCTATTTCTAGTAAAAAAACTGCTTAGCATTTCACCAGTGCGGGCTTAAAAGGAGAAAAAAGGTCAAATCTCGCGTCGCCCTCTATGTCCAAGATCCTCTTTCTACCTTCTTTGTTATCTTTAATTTTTTCATCAAAGCTTCAATTTTTGAAACATTGCTTGTTGAGATCCGATGCTCGGCTTTGTTTTCCCACTAGAGCGAGAAAATTAAGATAATAATTTCCGCTACTGAGAATTGAACCCATAACCGTCTTTTTACACTGTACGACAACGTTTATTATTATAAAATAACTACTATGAAGTATAAATAGAAGAAGAACAAGAAGTTAGTTATTTAACTTTCTTTTTTTGTCATCTTTTTTTTTCATTGGTTGTCTATAAAAAAAAATCATAGAATCATTCATAGTTTTTGTTCTTTTATGGTTACTCGTTTAAAATTTCAGACAATTCGTTTCTACTGTTCTAAGAAGTTGGACTTAGCACGATGTACAAACATACATACATTTGTCTATACAAGATGCTATGTTTGATAATAATATTATAATTTAATTTTCATTTATATATATTTGGAAAAAGTGATCGATTTAAGATCCAATATCAACATATAACTTTTTTCTATATGTAATTGTGCAACGATATTACCAGAAAACGTTCATTCAATAAATTAATATTTCTTCCCATTAATTCTGTTGCAATTCCGTTACCAACCTTCTGCTGAATTTTCGAGGTATTGACTGTTGAGTGACTGAACTCAACACGAAGCTTTGCTTAGTTGCCACACCGAGGAAGCGAAAATGTTTAATATTTCATTTCCCTAGTGGGGATCGAACGGATGCTGCGGATGTCTGTGGCGCTTCCAGTAGCAACGCAACGGTGTGATTGTAAACGCTACAGGTCGTAGGTTCGATCCCCACTCGAGGGTATGAATTATTATTTCTTTATATATTCATTCCTTCGCTCTGGTTTCAAAGCAAAGCGCGGCATTGAGTTTCACCTCCAGAATTCGGTGGGAAATGACTAACGGAGTGTCTTAACACTAGGTTCCCTCTGCCTACCCTGCTGTGTACTGGATACAGCAAGAAGCTGATTTTGATAATATTAAATCATTATAATTATAAAGGTAGTAGCTAAATTAATTATGTTTATCCGTACGTTGCATCCTTTTTCCGTTGTCTAGAAGAAATCGTATCCAACGATCGCCTTTTCTGTTTGTTAATTTTATTATCCTGTTTCTTTTTTGTTGTGCAATTTAGTGTTGTCTATCCTGTTTTAATAAAAAAATACAGCCAAGCTTTTAATTTTGGCTAAATAAACTTTTGAGCTTTCAAAGTTTGGTTTGGATATGGAGTTAGGGCTTGTAGAATTATAGACTTGGCTCTACATAAGAACTGATAACTTTTTTTGACTTCTTTCCATCTATCTTTTTATCATAATTTTACATGAAAATATTAAAATGGGTATTATTTTGTTAACGCATATTATACATAATGAATAATTTGAGTAGCGGAAGTCAATGCCGGGCTTAGTCTCGTTACATAAGAGAAGAAACGAAAATATTAAATATTTCATATCCTCGAGTGAAAATCGAACCCATAACCTGTCACGTTACAGTCTCGCCCGCTTGCCTCGCGCTATGACTCGGCCTAAAGTTGTATTCTTTAATCATAATTATTGTATGCTTACCATTTTGTTATTATATATGATTTTTAGTTCTAAGTTCTAGTTCTAAGTCTTTCGGTTTTTTAACGTAGATTTTTAATCCATAACAACGATTTGCAAAGTTTGTTGTTAGAAAACGTCACCCAAAATGAGCTTGCTTAACGCATCTCTCTATTGAAAACTGAAAATAATTTCATAAATATATTTAACAAATATTCGTATAGTTCAAGCGGGCGTAGCCGCGTTCGGGTCCACTAGTGTATATATATATTTTTATTATTATAATATTTTTCTTTAATATAGGTATGATTATTGGATAAATTAAATCGTGTTTTAAAACATTACAGTAGTAGGTGAATTGTAACAGCTTCAAAAAAAAACATACTGCGCGTGCGCTTACTTGCGACTTGCACATCATGCACACGCAACGCTTACGAAATTTTAAATACCGTTTCCAAACGAAAACGAATAATTTATTAAAGAAATTTTCTTGATTTTTGTTAATTTCACGCTGTATCCCGCAAATATTACAGGGTATGAAAAGGGAGGCTAGTGTAAAGATACGAGAAAATATGCTAGAATAGACGTTAATTGTTTTAAATTATATTTTAAGGAAGAATATGAAAATTGACTTTTTAATTTGTTCAAATGTGCCTGTAATGGTGCAAGAGAGCTGGAAAGTGACAGTAAATGCGGTTTTAGGTTCGATAACTACTCGGGTGATTAATATTTAATATTTTCGTTTCTTCGCTATGCTAACTAAGCATAGAATTCAACGGAATAGAATTCCTCCACCTCTACACGCAATGCCTTGAAAATTCGGTGGAAAATGAGGAACGGAAATATCTTAAGACTAGTTTCCCAGGTTCCCTCTGCCTACCCTACTATGTCTGTCAGGTCTATATTTTTAAGCATTTTTCCATATTTTTAAAATATTATTAAATATCTCTTGAATATTAAATTGTCGTCCGATAATGGAAACAGTTTATAATCGTCGGTGGTATGATCCGATGACTCATAGTCATTAGGAATTTCTAACTTAAGTATTATGGACCCGTTTCTGCCAATCTCATAGCACTTGCAAAAATAATACTTATTTCTAAATACATAAATATGATTTTGCTATGCACGCTTCACTATGAAGATAACTTTGTTTTGATATACGAGAAAATAATCTTTATTATTTAAGTAATATGGAATATTATAGCATGAAATCTTAGCAGGGGTTGCAAACGTTAGTGATATGCGATTTGAAAGTTACGCAGTTTTGGTCGGACTGCGGTTACGGCGGTGTTAAAATTTTCACATTTTAAAAAATCATTTGTAATGTTGAGAAATAGTATTTATAATGTCATTTTAGTATTCATAGAAGCGAAATTATGTATGTACAAATTTTTGGAATGATGACCATGGGAAATCATCATCACGATAATGGGGTCTCTGGAAAAAATGTCGTATTTATTTTAAATATATAAGAAAATATAAGAAAGTTAAGTTCAAGATGACTGTAACGCGATGGTTGTGGGTTCAATCCACACTCGAAAGAATAAATTATTCTTTATTAATATTTTCATTTCCTCGCTCTGGCACTAAGGCAAAAAACCTGGCGTTGAAATCCGCCACTTAAAACGCAATGCCTCCAGAACTTGGATCTCAGGAACGTCTTAAAACGTTAATGTTATTAGATTACGAAAGGAATTTGGATGAAATAATAAATTTTGTAGTAAAAGCGAATAAAGCCACCAACAAAAACAAACAAAAAGATTGTAAAAAACTGAAATATTTGGTACAAAAAAAGGTTTTTTTTGGTATATTATTTAACTAACTAACTAACTAACTATAAAAAACAAAAGAGATGCTATCAAATCAGTTATAATAAATTACATAGTATAAATAGAACACCTTTCGCCTCGCCTTAGTACCGTTACTAACACTAACTGCAACTCTAACTATAGAGCGGTCACGTTTACTTCCAACACAGTTATCGATTACATTTTACTAACTTTTTTACTTCCATTTTTTTTAATCAAATAAATACCGCCAACCTTTGGCGGAAAGTGGAGAACGGAATGTCTTAACGCTAGGTACCCTCATCGTACCCTGTTGTGTATATATGTAAAATCATTATGTCGCAATGGAATGACTGACAGACTTTAAAAAGCGAAGGTCGTGAGTTCATTTTCCATACGAGTAAGAGAACGACAGCTGGTACATTTTCATAGTGAAAGTGGACAACGAATGATAGAAATAATTGTAGTAAAATAATATAAGCCAGCTTAGCTAGATAGGTTGACGATATTCGCAAAGTAGCGGGCAACGGCTGGATGCGAAGAGCTGAAGATCGAGTTCAGTGGTGTACCATTGGAGAGGCCTATGTCCAGCAGTGGACGAGGACAGGCTGATGATGATGATTATGATGATGAATATAAGCCTATTTATGGTATATTAAAGCAATTATTATTCTGTTAGATATTATGGATATTACTTTCATTTATTATTTGGCAAAAGAGTGGGGATACTTCTTGGTAGATGATGATGAGATATGTCCCTACATTTAAAATTCATTTGCAAAAAAAAACATTATATAGATAACTTTGTGCACTAAAAAAAAACATACAGTCGAATTGATAACCTCCTTTTCTTACAGAAGTCGGTTAAAAAATATATGAAATTCATTGCGTAGGTTTATTCTTCTATTAAGCACGACCTAGACGCTAGGTCTAGGTTGCGATTTCAAAGGCGACCTAAAGTAATTATTGTTATTAAAACAATTACATATATTAAAAAAAAATGTTATTGTTCTTACAATTTTATAAAACACGTATTGACGTATTGAGGTCCACGTGTTAATTTTATGAGTAAGTCTAAGAGTTGGCGCTCACTGGTGACTTTTATCTATAAAATTCTTTATCATTTATACTAATTAGATTTATTTATGTATAGTTAAAGTTGCTTTATTATTAAATATTCAAATGCGCCTTCATTAACTGTGATGATACGATGATAGTGACACATCACTCACGGTAATAAAATTTACCAGCTCGCCCTAGCTCTAGTACGTTTAGTCTACGACAGAAATTCAGACATTAATGTCAGACATTAATGTCTGACATTAATTAATATATGTAAATACTATATACACTTGTAACATTTTTTTTGTGGCTGAGTAGTGTCTATTTGTAAATAAGTGGAAATTGTGTCCAAGCTTTTCATACGTAAACAAGTGAAAATGAAAATGAAACTGGTGATACAACATGATAGGCAGAGGGAACCTGGTGTTAAGATACTACGTTCCACCACTATCTGCCGAATTCTGGAGGTATTGCGTGTTGAGTGGCACCACCACTGCACCACAACGGCAAATCATATTAGTTGCATATTTTTTTTTAAATGTATATACTTCTTAATTAAAAAAGAAATAAGTTTAATAAACTTGATTTAAAGGTCAAATCTCTTTGTTTATGTTTATTGAAGATTATAATATAATTAATGCTTTTGTTATGGTTTAAGCGTCGAACACGAAGTTATTGAGATCGTTGACTTTTACCTTTCGATTAATATTTTGTGCAAAGTAAATAACTGTAGGGGTTTAGGCGTTTTACAATAATTTTAAATACCACAGAAAAGAAATATATAATAGTTTTCTTTTTATTTGACGGAAAGTGTGGAATGGAGTTTCTTAACCTTACGTTCCCTCTGCCTACCCCGCTATTTGCGGGATATAGCGTGAAGCTAAGAAAAAAATATTATTATATATAAATAATTGTGGCGCGATGCATCTGGCTGAAAACATAACTGTCGTGTGTTTTAATTCCCCACACGGTCGAAAATATAATTCCATGTTTTTTCAAATTCCAGAGGAAAGTTGCAGAACTAAGTGTCTCAACATTACGCTTTCTCTGCCTATTTTGCAACGCTACAAAGATTGTCTTCAAAAACTACCCACCTGTTCATAAAGCAGATTAATTTACAGTAATTCACGAGAAAGTTATAAAATTTTGTGTAATTAAAACGAATTCTCATAATGAACCGAATTTTAATGAACGCCCGTCTAATTTAATTTATGTATGTTGCAAAATTTATTAATTATCATAGCAAGTAGAAATTATGTCTGTTTTAAATGCTTGCAAACTTTTTTTTACATGATACAAAATGCTTTGAAAATCACAATTATTATTTATTAGCATCACACTGGATAGGCGGAGGGAACCTAGTGTCAAAACACCCCGTTCTCCATTTTCCTCTGAATTCTGGAGGTATTGCGTGTTGAATGGTGGATCTTCAACGTCATGCTTTGGCTCGACACCAGAGTGAAGAAATGAAAATAATAAATATTTTATTTCTTCGAGTGCGAATCGAACCCACAATCTGTCGCGCTTACAGTCACACTTTGTGCCTGTGTGTATGCCTTGTGTATTTTATAGTCAAGCCTCCAGCGCTCGTTTGACTAGTCAGCCTGACTGGGTCTGACTTAAGACCTTAGTCAAAACCAAAAATCTGCATCAAATCTAAATTTGGGATTAAATATATTTTGTGAGAAAAAGTTGCTTTTTTATTAAAATTAAAATATGCAGTAAATTTTAGTGTTAATAAAAACCTACCTCAATAGTAGATGTTCTCATATATGTTCAATGAACAGACATTGATCAATTATATTTTTTATATATATAGATGTGTGTAGGCTTTAGATTAACAAGCCAATTTAAATAATTAATATGTAATTAATATAATTCTAATAAATGTTATTTTATTTTCACTATCTCATTAACATTAAAAAAGTATACAAATTTATAATTAACTCTAGCTACTTTAGTTTCAGTTCGCTAAGCATTTAAAACACGAATTCTTTTTTTGTAAAACAGTGTTTAACGTGTTATTTTTAATTATATCTTATCCGACTACGCCGCAACAAAAAGGAAGGTTATGATTTTGATTCGTATGTAAGTTCTTTTGTTCCCCTGTAGCTTCTAAAATACGGTTTAAGAATTTATTTATTCTCATACAGAATTTACAATTCACTTACTGAGAATATACTTACATATATTACAATAACTTATTGCCGTCCAGCGTAGCTTACAAATATATTTTGGTTAGTTATAAACATGAAACAACACTAAAAACAATCCAAAAGAAAAATTACAACAATTAGTAAATAATAATTTGCTTTGAGGGTAGTTCGACATATCAACTCATAAACATGTTTGAGCAAATATAAGGCCGAGATCACAATTATAGTTACGTTAGTTTACGAAAATATAATATTAATTATGATTATATAAATTTAATACATTTGGTATTGTTTGTAAATATAATAAGTTTGACATGATTAATTTGCCATTTATTGTTATTTGTATGCTTCTAAGTTTGGATTATGGTATGTTTTAGAATGTTGAGAAATCCTTTAATACATGTACTCTAAGTGCTTATCATAATCTGACAATTGTCCTTAATTGTCCGCTGGTTGTGGAGTGCCATATTAAATTGAATGTGGCATCCTATAGAGGACAAAAATTTTAAACTAAAAAAAATAATATTATTTTTATATTATATTTGATATCAACTTAAAGGATGCAATTAGTAAATTTCAAAATATATATATTTATTACCGTTTGCTCGCCAGTTTGCATGAATGCACCCGATAATTGGAATAATTTCTATAATCACGCTTCGTGTATATGAACCAAATATATTTTTGAAATAAAATATATTTATACCTAATTAAATTATAAAAAACGTTTCCAAATAATGACATAATCTGATATCTCCAAGAAGTACCTGGGGGTACCTGCCCTAATTCCAACAGGAAGAAGTGAAAGTGGTACGCGACCACGACTGTGACCACGACTCTGAAAATCACAATTAATATGTATTAGATTATTAAAAATATATTATTTGTATGTTATTTAGTTAATAAATCATTCATACATTTAATAGTTTGTACGTAAAAATTTCAAGTGAGTATATTTTCTTATTTTATATTTTTTAAGAGCATGATTATCAGTAATCGTGTTTTAGTTATAGAAAATATTTTTTTAATAACTAATACCTTTTTTTGTATTTTAAATAGAATAAATTAATAATTTTGTGATTTTAAAATATTATATCATTATTATACTAAAATATTATTTGTGATACCCTGACGTAACCCGGGGTTCTTTTCCCCTTCGCACCGTTACCATAGCCTACCGAGACCAGGAATAATGTGAATACCGGGAACTGGCCTCGTCTTGTGATCGTCGCTCATCAAGGGGAAGACCTGGATGGTTGGTGCTTGATGAGGGAAGCCTACGTTCATCAGAGGACGGTGATAGGCTGATGAAAGAAAAAAAAAAAGAAAGATTATTTGACACACAATTAAATAAAAAATCTAGATATTCATATATGTAATAGTGAAATACACAATTTCATACTTACATCCAAAATCTTAATATAAGCCCTACCTATCGTATTTAGAGCGCGTAAAGAAATAATATAAACTGCTCGCACGAAATCTTCAACGCATTCGAGGCGGTGCAGCCGACGTCTTAGCTTTAAAATAGATAGAATAAAAAGATATATATCTTTTATTATATTTTCTTTGTCTTTAAAAACATCAAAAACGTTGCGTTCAAGTGATAGTGTTACCGTCGTGGAGAGTTTGGCGAGTGATTTGATATTCCATTACAAAGGTGATTACTTTTTTTTTATTTTAACTTTTACGTGTAGTGTTTTTTTTTACGGATAACGGATTACCGGTAAGATTTGTGTAATTGTGAGATTTAATATTTTTTTTTCGTATTTTCTATACATATAAATAAGATTCGATTATCTATCTTTTAAAATAGCCGTGTTTTTCAAGTGCGTAGAGTCCTTTACACGATATTAAACATAAACAAACAATTTTAAAATTTTTGTATATCTGTCTTTGTGTGTCCGGGCTAATTTTTGGAAAAACTGAATCGATTCTAATGAAACTTTCATCTGAGAGATTGAGATAGTTTTAGAAAAACATATAGGCTAATTTTTATACCGAAATCAGGATTTACACGAGAAAAACCGCGTTTGTCCGCATAGATATCACTATAAATAATCATACTAAAATAATCAACCAATTTTCCCTACATACATTTAAATTATATAATATAAATATCTATACAATCAAGCGGGCGAAGCCTCTAGCTTATCAAAAAAAAATGATAACTAGACCCTATAAAGGTGAAATTTAATTATTAAATATTTATATCATAAATAGACCGTACTATTTACGTGTAATAGAATTGAATTCTTAATATATGGCGTTTCGAGCGTGCCAGTTGAGCATATTTACGTGTAATGGATGCAAATTATATATTTTTTTTTATTGACATTGATACCGTGACAGTATAGTATGAATCACTCTCAGGCCGTTGGCCCGTCACGTCACGTCAGAGAAACTGCATGAGGCCAGTCGCTCGGCAATTATAATGAATGCACTAGTGTTGTTGCAATGATTATATTGTTTTTTTTATTATTATTTTTCTATTGTTATTGTTGTACTGATTTTTATGCAAATTATAATGTTGTTTTACAGTATAATAATTAACATAACATATTTAATTATACATATAATTAATATAAAATATTTGCTAGTAAATAAATGTGTTATTTTTTATTATTGTTAATAAAAAAATACGATACATACAAAACAATATACAAAATATATAAAATAAAAAGAAATATACTATATATAATAAAAAGAAAAATATAATCAGAGTAGGCTGGGGGAACCTGGGGATCTAGTGCTAAGACATACCGTTCCCCAATCAGACACTTCCGTTCCCCATTTTCTACCGAGTTATTCGAGCATTCGTCTTGTCGTCTAATAAACATCATTCTAATAAACATCTTTAGTTGCTAACTTATTGAACTGGAACTCTATACAATTACCTACTATAGTAGTGAAATAACAATAATATTTTCAATATAAGCATTTTTCCGAGTGGAGATATAAAAAATAATATAAATATATAAAATAGTTATACAGAAATGCTCTAATGGACATCAGAAAGAAAGCTAACCATTTATAGTTTTAATAGCGAAAATTAAGAACTAAATATGTATATAATATAAGACTTAATATTTAAATTTTCAAGTAGGCAGGTACTCTTATTTCTAGAGACTCACTTATCTATGCAAATCTTAAAAGAAATGGTAATTTTTCCATTGTATTCCTTTAGGTTTGTGCGAAGCCTCTTTTATTCCTTAAGAACTTTTCGATCGAGTTAGATGACTTAAATTATTATAATTTATATCGTAGGTTATCCTAAATAATAACAGTATTCAGTAGAAAGTGGGGAACGTAGTGTCTTAACACTGGTTTCCCTCTGCCTATTTTGCTGTGTGCGGGATACAGCGTGAAGCTGATTATTATTTAAAATGTAGTTCACTGATTCCAACTTTAGATTATCTGATTGTCTCACGATATTAATGCTCTATAATTTTACTATTTTAATGCAATCTGAATTAGTTACCGTTAAGAAATTATGTTATTTTTTATGCTTTGTTAACGAGAAGTACGTTTAAAATAAAATAAAATAAAACTTAAACTTCAATTAAAATAAAATAA
>JAEBDU010000108.1:314418-346082 GCA_016802625.1 Heliconius numata | reverse complement strand
TGACTTCGAGCTCCAAGACCTAAGAGTTCAGTCTGCTTCTTGTCCGTTCGTGCGTACTGTCGCGTGCACCAAGTATTTAATTGTAAGTAATTTTCTTTAGTTTTTCTTTAGTTTTTCTTAGTTAAATATATATGTTTTTAGTGAATTCTATTGAAAAATTTAGTATTTTATTTTATGTACAGATATCGGTTTAAACTACCTTTATAATGTTGTTAATATGTAATTAAATAGAAAAAAAAATACTATTCTAGAAAGAATATCATGAGAATTCTCAAGTGTATCAAATTTTAAAACATTTATTTGAAGGAATTTATTTCATATCCATTTTGTCCATGTATAGTCCATATACATCTATTCGAACTATTTTAGTGATTCCTTAGACTCCTAGAGTATTCATTAGATACTATTAATAAGAAATTATTATTTTTTAATATGTTCTGTTAAAAATTTACAATTATTAAAATAAAATTTCTAATACCAAAAGGATTTCTTATAGTATGTACGTATACAGGGCCTTATAATGTATATATTATATGTTAATTGTATGGTATTACGTCTATAGCTATGTTTCGTAAACAATAGACGCCAATCTTGGGCTTGAACTAAAAGGATAAAACATTTAAATTCATATCATGAACGCTTACAAATTTCAACTCTATGCTCTACAAGTACGTGTACAGACTCAAGCGCTCGTAAAATATTTCAATTGTTTTAAATTAGTCGTTTTTATATAGAAGATAAATGCAAAATTGTATTTTAAATAAATATTAATTCAGTATTTTTTTAATTTTTATGTAGATTTTTAATTAATGCTTATTATGAAGTACTACAAATAAATAGTAAAAATTGTTTAATGCTATTGTTTAAAATATTCATAAAATTTGCGTTTATTATATCTGTTAATGAAAACGACATCTCAAGATCGATCTCAGACTTAAGAGTGATTTATGAATACTGGCCTAAGTTGGCAGAATAAGTTCACACTGTAATCATTTAATAATTTAAAAAAATTAAACAGACCCGTCGTCGCTTTGCCAAAAAAGGTATTTCTGTTAAATATTAGAGGAAATCGCATAAAAGGAAGTGGCAAAATGATAAGAATATCCTACTAATTTTCCGAATGTTTGTGAGGATGGATGTTAGTTTCACTTTAACGCAAAATCTACTGAACCGATTTAGATGAAACTTTAAAGTTATATAGTTTATATATCAAAATATTTTAAAAAATCAGTATCCTTGCAGAGCCATTGACGAGTAAGGCTCTTGCTCTAGCTAAGTTAATGAATTAATATGAATGATCATACTTATGGCTAAAACTCCCATGTAAATTGCAGATAAAAAAATATATAATAACTTAAAGGTTAAGCAGGCGAAGCCGCGTTTCGGTCGTTTTCTCATAGATAATCCATCTGCTTAAATAATCCATGTTACCCCAATTAAGCGTGGCGTTGAGTTCAGCAACTCACCATGCAATGCCTCTAAAATTGGGCGGAAATTGGGGAACGAAAGTGCTTTAATCGGATCGAAGTGTCTTAACACTAGGTTCCTAAGTTTCCTCTGCCTACTTAGCTATATGTAGGATATAAAAATAATATTAGGCAATTGGAAACCAAAAATGATATATTTTGATAAATTTGTCCAATTCTTGGAAAAATCTTTAGACAATTTCCTAATACAAACGAAGAGACTAAAATAAAATATATATTACAATTTTCTACTAAAACTAAACTATTATATAAAACACCCATTGAAGTGTGAACCAAGTAAGTAAAAGTACTAAAAAGGTACGATAACTGAACTAAATAGCGGAATGTCGTCCAGTTCGAGTGCGTCGATTTACGAAACGTCGATTGCAAACTACCTTCCGCTTAAGAAACTCCTTGCTGGTTCAATCAATAGTGGTCGTTTGTTTTTCTTTTATTTAGTTTGTACTGAAAATATTTGGTAAGACCAGTTAAGTGGTTTAGTGGCTTGCTTAATGTGGTTTAAAAGTGAATTGGATAGGTCAGTGTGAATTTTGTAAGTCGTTAATAAATTAATAATAGTTGAAAACAAAAACTAAAAACACGCTATAGTGAAAAAAATTACTAAAAAATAAGAAATTAAAAAATATTTTTTATTTTCTTGGTTATTTTTTACAAAAACGTGTTGTTTTGTTTTTTTATTACAATTTTATTATAAAAATCAGTTTCACGCTGTATCCCGCAAACAGCAGGGTTGGCAGAGAGAAATTAGTGTTAAGACTAACTCAACGCCGAGCTTTGCCTCGACACCAGAACGAAAAAAAATGGAAACATAAACTTAAATGAATATTTCACTTCCTCGAGTGGGGATCGAACCCACAACCGTCGCGTTACAGTCACACCCTTGTGCCACCACGGCCTCAGCAAGAAATAAGTTCGTTTATTATAAGCTGTAATTAAGGTTACCTGGGAACCTAGTGTTCTCACTCCATTCGCTATTAAGACACTTCCGTTCCTCATTTTCCCCTAAATTCTTAAGGTATTGCATGTTGAATGGCGGAACTCAACGCCTCGCTTTGCCTCGTTACCAGAGCGAGGAAATGAAAATATAAAATTTGTCATTTCCCGAGTAGGAATTCAACTTACGTTACTACAATTGCCTTTATTACTATTAATTATTAATTTATTTTTTATTTTAGTAAAACAATATGGCTTCAGTGGCAACCCTAGTCCAGCCTACGGGCGAGATGTGGAAGAAGATACGCGTAGAGCTAAACGAGGACTTGAACACAAGAGATAGAGACCTTGCCGCTATAAAGGATTGGCTGAAGAAGCAACCACATTTGCCAAATGAATGGGGTTTGTTACTTTTGCTTATTATTCGATGGTATACATTGGTTATGGGTTCGATCCTCAATCGGGGGAGTGATTATTATTTATATTTTCTTAAGAGAGAACAGTGGAGAGTGAAAATTTTAATATGATTTTGAAAATTATTTCTGTCTACTTGGGATAGAAGGATGCGTGTAGGTACAAAAAAGTTTTAATTAATTAAAAACCTTGAAGAATTGTTAAAGTTAATGAGATTGTAATAACAAAAACTTTTATTTTTTTTATTTTATATAATGCATATTCATTTCTTCATTACATTTTAGTTTTATGATGTAGTTTCCGTAGTGCAATTTTGCCTAAAAAAACTAAATGCTAGTTCATATTTTACTTGCCTATATATGCATAATACTTCTTGTGGTTTTTTACAAACTCCTGGCAAAATTTTAACCTAAGCGTTATTCTAGCATACAAGCAAAAAAAGATAAATTATATTCAAATAAATATTTGATCTTAAGCAAAAACCGACAATTCAATGTCAAATCTATCAAAGTTCTTGAATTTTAATTTTCAAAGTTTATTACGCAAAACAATAGTATTACGTATATACCTACTACGGAAATTCCAGAAAATGGAAAAAGAAAATTATGGCAATTAATAGTTTGTAAACAATAATTTGGTATTTCCAGACGACGGTCGCATAATGACTTTCCTTCGAGGCTGCAGTTTTTCCTTGGAGAAATGCAAAAGGAAACTGGACATGTACTTCACTATGAGGGCTGCCTGCCCCGAATTCTTCACCAACAGAGACGTCACTAAGCCGGATCTATCTGAGGTTATTGCAAAAGCGTAAGTAAATACCTTCTGAGTGTGTGTTCGATTTTTGCAATATGTTGATGGAGATATCGAAATCATCAATTTGCTAACTAACGGAATCTATTATTTCATATTCTATATTTTATAATATTCTTTATTGCATTCACCATTAAAAAAAATATGTTTAACAGAAAAAAAATTAGCGTCGAAGGACTTATCTCTTTAAGAGATTTCTTCCAGGCAACCTGTGGAAGTTTGTGAAAAAATATGGCGAGAAGATAAAATAAGAAGAGCGCATGTGAATTTAAAATTTTATTAAAAATAAATAAATTTTAATACAAAAGATAATCTATATTTTAATATGAATAGTAATAAGGATTGACTAGTGCAATAAATTTAATAAATAGTAATTCAGTCAAAGAATTTTGAGGTCTTGTAACTGTAAAGGTGGCAGATTGTGGGTTCAATTCTCAGTCAAAAAACATGCGGGATAGAAAGTGAAGCTCAGAAATAAAATGTTCTTCTTTGGTTTAATATGTAACGCATACATATGAATGATTGTGTTTCTGTTTTTTTTTTCTAATATGTCTTTGACAGTAAAAAAACAATATGCTATTGTATTTAAAATTCATTTTATTTTCATTAGACAAGGAGCTCCTCTACCAGGATTGACGTCAAACGGTCGTAGGGTCACTATATGTCGAGGTAATAACACTATATAATAATTTTAGTAACATATTAAATAATGAATACATCTCAGTATTTATTTTAGTTTATGCTATATCCCGCACATAATGGGGTAGGCAGAGGGAACCCGGGAACCCACTTTCTGCCGGATTCTGGAAGCATTGAATGTTGAGTGTCAGAATTCAACGCCGCGTTTGCCTTGTTGCCAGAGCGAGAAATATTAATTCATGTCCTCGAATAGGAATCGAATCCACAACCTTTAGCGTTCACAGTTGCACGCTTGTGCCTGCGCCTTGACTCGCCTCATCGCAGTCATTTTACATGAGTAGAAAACTTTTGTTTTTTGTGGAAATAAATCTTAAAACTTGGTTTAAGAACTTATCACACGTTGATCATAGCTTAGAAATTGCCTTTATATGTATATTAAAATCACAAAAAACACAATCATAACGAACGTTACTGCCTCTAGTTAGACTTACTTATATCATACAAAAAAATATATTTTTGTTATTTCGCAATAGCAATATTTTTTTAAGAGGCCAGCCGCAGAGGCATAAGGCGTGACTGTAAACACGACTAGGTATGGGTTCAATTCCCACTTGAGAAAATGAAACATTTATTTTTATATATTTTCATTTTTTCGTTCTGGTGTATCGACACCTAAGCTAAGCGCAGCATTCATTTCCGCCACTCACCACTCAGTGACTCCAGAATTCGACCGAAAATCAGGAACGGAGTGCCTTGAAACTAGGTTCCCTCTGTCTACCCTACTGTGTGCGGGATACAGAGTGAAGCTGATTTAAAAAAGAAATAAATCTGATTCTACTTACTATAAAAACAGTAAATACACTAGTAAATACCAGTTTCGCGTGCGCTTCAAAGCGAATCATTACAAGAAAATGACTTAACGAGATGTAAATATATGCTTAATAGAATAGAATGTTTTTTTTATTTCAAATGAAAACCAAGTTTTAAGTTAATTAAATCTTTTTAATAATTAGTGATTTTTTTATTTTATTACATTCAAATTTATATATATTTATTCTTTTACTGTGTAGGTAGCATTTAACTAGATCTTAGAGACTACAAGCACGACTATGGTGGGTTCGATCCCCAATCAATACGTTTTTTCACTCGTCAATATGTTTTTTTTTTTCTTATTTTTAAACTTACCGCTCTTAGTACGTAGGGGAACCTGGGAACCTACTATTAAGATACTTCCATAAAAATTATCACTTCAAAAATTTATCAATTATCCTTTATATCTCAGGATTGGACAAAGACATAGATGCTGACCGTCTGAACAACATTTTGAAGATAGCATTGATGATCGGGGATGTTCGTCTGAAAGAGGAATTGGAAGGAGTTGGTGGTGATATATACGTCTTGGATGCATCAGTGGTCACACCAGCCCATTTAGCTAAGATATCTCCGTCGACTATAAAGAAATTTTTAATATGTGTACAGGTTAGTTATATAATATGAAATCTTTTGAAATGTCGAACAGATTTTGATGTGATTTTCAGCAATAGATATAGAGACAGTGATTCTAGAGGAAGGATTTAATATGTACCTATAGCTAGCGATCCGTTCGTGGCTTCGCTTGCTTGAAATATATAATTATTTATTATCTAATCTGAAACTTTTCGTGTTTTCGTGAAAACTAAAGTTTTTTTTTAATTAATTTATGAACCAATTGTAATAAAATACAGAAGTTTACTGTTATAGGTGACATTGAAAAGTAATAAATTCGATCAATTTTTAATAAAAACATAAATTTATTTATTTCTAAAATTTGAATCACCTTTTTTAACTTTTGTACATTTATCACAAATTATAATTTTTTTTCCCTTAGCCTACATCATCCCATTGTTGGGCAAAGGCCTCTCTCCACTTCTTCCATTCAGGAAAATTAAAAAAATTAAAGAAATTATAGATATTTAAAATTTATCACTTATTTCTAATTTATTCTAATGTATTTCAGGAAGCGTATCCCATTAAGTTAAAAGAAATACACATTGTGAACACATCGCCTGTGGTCGAGAGCCTCATAAATTTTATCAAGCCATTCCTGAAGGATAAAATAAAGAACAGAGTGAGTATTAACTGATTTAACAGTAAAATTTAAATATAAATACAACTTTAGGCTGAATCCCCCCTATAGAAGGGTAGAAGGGAGGAAAGGGAGAATAGATAGTTTTCAATCAATGCAAAATTCGTATTGACCTGACCAGATATACAAATATTTATATATTAATAATAAGCTTTTACTCAGTGTCTTAGTTTTTAAAAATGTAATGGTAATAATATAATAATTTATATATATATTGTAAGAAATCTAGTACTATTTTTATGTTTTCGACATCGATATCTGTTTGCAAATTAATTCGGCAAAAGCCTTCTCCAATTTCTTCCGGCCATCCTTATCCCTTACATTCATAGTTTTGGTCTGGTCTGGTCATCAGAGTCTAGTCTTTCCATCTCTTATATTGGCGGCCTCGGTTTCTTTGTTATTGACATATATCTATATATATAGATAGGCAAATATTTTTTTACTAGTCAGCAAACATTTATATATTTTTTTAAGATATATTCTTATAATGGACACATTGACTAAGTTACGAGCATTGTGTCGCAGTATAGCTGCATATGTAAACTGTAATTATAAGAGATGCTTATGACTTCAAGAGAGCGCGGCGTTGAATTCCGCAAATCACTTCTCGCCTCTATAACCTCATATTCGCTTTTATTACTTATATTATTAATAAATTATTCTTTAACTTAAGCGTAATAAATAATTTTAAATGATTCAGATTCAACGTTATTAATTTAATAATAGACATTTATTTATTATACGTACAATTCTAAATGGTTTGACGTTTGAAATATTATAGGAACTATTTATATTATAATTGTTGGCTGAAACGTCACAAAGAAATAGACAGGTTTTATATAATATAAATAAATAATAGAAGGTAAAAAGTACACTGTGGCAATCTTACAAACATAGCAGGGAACCTAAATTAAGACACTTTGTTCCCATTACGGTACCTCCGTTCCCCACTGTCCGCCGAATACTCGAGTCATTGTTGTGTGTTGAATGGCGAAACTCAACGCCGCGCTTTTTCTCGTTACCAGAACCAGGAATTGAAAATATTAAATATTTCATTCCTCCAAGTGAGAATCGAATCCACAACCATCGTGTTTATAGTAGCACGCTTGTGCCCCTGCGCGTTTTCTTTAAAGTAATTAAAATAATAAAAATGTTTTTTTTTTATCACCTTATACTATTTAAATATTGGTTACCAGGATATCATAATAGAATAGGTGGCTTCAATTCTTTGTACAATTATATAAAAGACAGCGAAGACTTTATATGACATTACAAAGCGCTATGGACAAAACCTTATTTCATCACTGTATCCCGCACACCGAATCATTTTATACTAGGATTTCATAATAGAGCAGGTGGTTTTAAATTATCTCTGTACAGCCTTGCCAATATGATATTTACTTTTAATATAATATATAGATAGATTGGAAGGTACTATGGAAAATCTTTTTGAGTCACCGTATTCCGCACATCGAATCGTTGAGTACCAGGCTAACATAATAACATAGGCAGTGTTATTTGTCCATACGTACAGTATTCCTATAGAAAATGTTCCTACGGTCAATAAGTCTATAAGAACAGGACAAACCTTTTTCTACCACCGTATCCTACACACCGAGACGTTAAGTACCAGGATAGCATATCTATACAGC
Organism: Heliconius numata; assembly: GCA_016802625.1. Taxonomy (NCBI): domain Eukaryota; kingdom Metazoa; phylum Arthropoda; class Insecta; order Lepidoptera; family Nymphalidae; genus Heliconius; species Heliconius numata. Next base: position 338,022 of record JAEBDU010000108.1, on the reverse strand, counting down.
AGATGGTTTGGAGTTATGTTTCTCTTTGTACAGTATTCCTAGCATTGGATTTCTAAAGTCAACAAGTGCATACATTACATTGACAAACCTTTTTTTATCACCGTATCCCACACTTCAAAACAAATGATACTAGAGCATCATAACTGTAGTAGAGGTTTATAATGTCTATCTACGTACAGACCTCCAAACGTAAAGCTTAATGAGATTCAGCAATATTGATTTTTTATTTACTTTGTTTGATGTTAGCTTTTGTCATCACCGTATCCCCCAACTCAAAACATTAGATACCAGGAGATTATGACTTATGAAGAAGTTTAATTAGCATCGTCATACAGTTTTCCCAATTGATAAGATAGTATAACACAGGTGCACTAAGGTTTGTTGGTGACAAACTTTATATCATCTCCGTATCCCTCAATTCGAAACATTGAATACTAGGACATCATATCTGAATAAGTGGTTCAAAATCCATGAACTCGCACAAATTAACGAATAGTATAGGAGGTAGCTGTAAAGTTCAAAGCCATTTATATAATATGTATGAAATATTTCAGAATATACTTTTATTAAATTAGTGAATCAATTTTACATTTTTAAATATAAATTATTATAAAAAAGATACATTTAAAAATATAAAAAAACCACTCTTCCGAGGGCGGGACAAGGGTCCAAGCCATCGGTGGCTAGGGCTCCAGAGAGAGGAACCTCCGCACAATACGTGCCGTCTCAAGTAATACTGCCTTCTGTATCCGGTTCTTGATCCAACAGCTAAGCGATAGCCTCTTAAGGTGTTGGTCGAGGCTTTTCGCTATTAAACCGTTAACCGAAACCACTATCGGCACAATGATAGTCGCATTGACATCCCACATGGCGGTAATCTCATGGGCTAGGTCCAAATATTTAGATTGTTTTTCTTTTTCGGCCTTCACGAGATTTTCATCATGTGGGATAGTAACGTCAACAATCACTGCGCGGCGCGCCGCTCGGTCTACTAGTACTATATCAGGTCTATTGGCAACAATATACCTGTCAGTAATAATAGACCGATCCCAGTAGAGCAAAGCACAGCTATTTTCAAGAACAGACATGGGATTGTACCTGTAGTAAGGCACCTCCAATTCTACAAGGCCATATTGAAGAGCAAGTTGCTGGTGTATTATCTTGGCTACTTGATTGTGTCTATGCAAATACTCGCCATTAGCAAGATGAGAACAACCAGAGACAATATGTCTGAGGGACTCCCCAGGTCGATGACACGCCCGGCAGATGTCGATAGTGCCATCTTTCATAATATGTCTCTGGTAGTTCCGTGTCTTGATAACTTCGTCCATAATTGCACAGACAAAACCTTCAGTTTCTCCGAAAAGATCCCCGAACTGTAACCAAGATAATGATGAAACAGTATCCACGTCCTGGCCCACTAGGGCTCTATGGAATCTACCATGCAGCTCCTTGCTCTTCCATACAGCCATGCGATCAGAAGTAGTAAGTACTACAGGCCGACGCCAGTTCTCTTTGCCCAAGGAAAGAGGAGTAAGGCCTTTGTCAACTGTTACCACATCCTTGTGCATATCCACGTCAATCTTGAGAAAATATTCTCTAAGACTGCATACCTCGTGGTTATGGAGGTTCTTGACATTCAAAAAGCCACGACCTCCACACTTACGCGGGATATACAGTCTCATTACAGACGAACGCGGATGGTGCATTCGGTATGTCGTCAACAATTTACGTATTTGGCGATCTACGGAGTCTAACTCAGTCTGTGTCCATCTTACAATGCCAAAAGTATAGGCTAAAAGCGGCATAACCCAACCGTTGAAAGCACGCACCTTGTTGCCACCAGATAAAAGGCTGCCAAGCACTTTTTTCAGGCGGCTAAAGAAACGCTCCTTCACCAATTGCTTTATGCTCCGCTCATCAATACCCAATGCTTCAGACATTCCAAGATATTTATAAGTCTCACCTTCACCAAGAGTTCTGAAGGAAACAGAATCTGAAATGCAAATATTATCAGATCTGATCACACTCCCCCGCACTACATGCATGCTAGCACATTTATCGACGCCAAATTCCATTCTTATATCACTACTAAAAGTTTGAGTTACCTTTAGTAGCCGCATAAGATCAGAACGTTTTGACGCAAATAATTTCAGATCATCCATGTACAGCAAGTGAGATATGACCTTACCCCCCCGGCGAAGACGAAAGCCTAAACCTGAATCCTCTAACATAGTGCTAAGAGGATTCAGAGCTAGGCAAAACCATAAAGGACTCAGACTGTCACCCTGAAATATACCCCTCTTTATCCTTATCGGTTCAGACGTTGCAGGAATATCACACTCCCCTAGATGACGAAGGACAGTGACCCATTGTCCCATACAAGCCTCCAAAAATGATCTCAAAGTAATATCAATCTTATATAACTCCAGGACCTTCAAGAGCCAAGTATGTGGCACTGAATCATATGCCTTCTTATAGTCTATCCAAGCAGTAGTGAGATTTTTCCTGTTCCGCCTTACCTGTTGGCTTATAGTTGTGTCAATGAGAAGAAGTTCCTTTGTACCACGGCCACCAGCCTTACACCCATTCTGAGTCGGTGCCAAAATTTTATTACGAACAATATGTCCTGTGATTTTTTTATTCAGAATAGATGTAAGGAGCTTATAGATGGTAGGTAAGCATGTTATTGGGCGATAGTTTTTAGGCTCTGTGGTACATCCGGATTTGTATGACAGGAATGTTACACCTGTTGTCAAAAATGTTGGTAACGATCCAGAGTCAAGGGCATCCTGGAATTGTGTTGCGAAAACGGAGTGTGAACTGCGAAACCACTTCAGCCAGAAATTATGCAACCCATCTAGCCCGGGACATTTCCAATTACTAGCATAACGAATAGCACACCTCACGTCAATTTCGCTTATTTTTATAGATCTCATTGGTATAATATTTTCGCAATTTTTCGCAATATCACAAAACCATTCACCCTCAGTGTGTTCAACAGGAGCCGACCATATACTACGCCAAAAATCAGCACTAGCATCTGGATTCGGAATCTCGCAATTAACCACACTATCCCCAGAACGTTCCCATTTCCTGTATACACTCCGTTGGTTCTTTTGAAAGGCACTATTCTGATTGTATCGATCCCATCGTTCTCTATATCTTCTAATGCGTTTTGCCAATGCATAGAGTTTCTGTTTCAGAAAGTCAATACGATTTGTGACGTTAGCCATATACTCACTGGGCTTTAAATTTGTTCCAGCAAATGCTTCCGCCACAAACCGCATGACCCTCGGTCGACGATTACCCGACTTGAAACTTATTAGCTTGCCAATGAGGATTCTAGTCAGATTGATACGCTTTTCAGTGTCGTACTGCCATGCCGGCACCGTATGCTTTGATGCCTTAGTACCCCCTTTATTTGGGAACTGTACACCAGCAACACGACATACAGCTACAGCACCACAATACAACAATGAATGCGTATCAGTAAGATCGTTACAGTTGTTAAAATGACTTGGCAAATGTTGATCTAGAATCCTTACTAGTGCTATGTTACGTCTATGCATAGGCAAACGAGGTAATTTTGGTCTGAGATCTACCGGAATGGAACCATATTCCAAAATAGCATCTTTCAAGCTTCTCCTCAATCGCTCATCATCCTGGGCACTAACAGACAACTCAATATTACCTTGCGACTCAATGTTGGCGTGCTGGAACTGTGACCTGATGTCGCAACTGTTGTTGTTGGTAGTATTGACCTGCTGAAAGCTCAAGCGTAGCCTTTCCAGTACGGATTCATCCAGCAGATGACGTCGCTGAATGATCCGCACCCTGTCCGACAGTCGCTGTGCAGTAACGGTCGCTGTTGGTTCAAGCTCCTGAAACATAGACAGTAACCTTGAACGATACGCAGTGAGGTTAGTTCCCCCCTCTGTTGCCCTATAGTACGCACGCATGACACTCTCATTTAGCTGTTGAGACCATCTCATGCGAGGCACTTTACCACCGGTAGCGGGAGCCTTGTTGAGCATCCTCGACGCTCCTGGCTCCAAACCCTCCGCTGGTGGGATGTCGGCGCGCCGGCGTGGTCTTAAAGCCGGCCCTTCCGACTCTGACATTCCTTCCTCCGAACCCGCAGTCGAAGCCGCAGTGCGATAGTCGTCTTCTGACGACGGCGGTTGCGGATTCGAAGGGCAACATCTCCGCCCGTGGTGTTGGGAGTGCACTTGTCCTCCTGGCATCCGTCACTATTTTTTACTCTTGTGCCATCTTTTGCCAATATTTGTTTTAATTCTAGTAATCCAGATCATATTTTTGTATCCCATTTTCTTATGGTTTTGTACTTTTTCTAAATTATTTATTAATTTATATCAACAGTGAAAATTTTTCCTGACATGTTTGTTTGACGGTTGCTAGGGTTGTTAAATAAATTTAATAAATTAAATTAATTAGTATAATATAATATTTATTAGTTTTAATTTGTTGTTTAATAAATTTCGTTGTACATTAGAAATATTATTTATTATATTTGCACTTTAAAAAAAAGAATAATTACTTAAGATAAAGATGAGAAGATTTAAAAACAATTACGATAAAGTAAAAAAAAATCTTACAACTAGAATTACTACAGGAAATCTACTGAAAGAAATATACACAAAAATCATAATAGTATATGTTTTATAACCAATATTACAAACATCTTGTTAATAATTCTTGTTACAAAATCTCAGAAAACTTTTTAACACAAGGTTATTTCAGCCAGATCTTATACTATAACGTTTTGCGTCCCTCTCCATAGTACCGCCCCAAGGCGGAGTCTCGGAAGTATTCCTGATCTAGTGCATTCGCCATTAAAATACGTTATAATACTGCAGACACAATATATAAATAAGTGAAAAATAAAAAAAAATGTTTAAGCAGGAAAAAAAGTGAGATTTAAGTAGAGAATATAGAGAAAAAAGGCTTTTTGGGGGATGCTGGAAGGAAAGATAATCAGAATTTTAATTAACAATAGTTCCTTGCATATTTGCAAGGACAATATCATAAACAATGGACAGACAACATCACTTGTTAATAATAAATAATTGTTTAATAGGTAAAGTTTTTAATATCTATCTAATAATAAGGTGTTTTATCCGACTTCAGCGAGGCCTAAACGAAGAGTTATGTATTTAGGGCGTATGTATGTATACATGTAGTACATATGTCCGTTCCTTTGATTCCTTGTAATTATTAATGATACGTCGTTGAATTTGTTTTGATAGTGAGTGTAAATGAATATATTAAGAAGCTAGCGTTGGCTATTGTTTTGTTTATATTTCACTGGTTTAAAATTACATATAATGAACATTATGTTATTTTATAATATTTAAATAACTTATACAAATATGAATTACCAATATAACCGAGGCCGTCATAGCGCAGCGGTACAAGGGTGTGACTGTAACGCGACGGTTGTGGGTTCGATCCCCACTCGAGGAAGTGAAGTATTTATTTACGTTCGTATTTTCGCTTCGTTCTTCACTCTGGTGTCGAGGCAAAAGCGCGGCATTAAGTTCTGCCACTCAACACGCAATGCCTCCAGAATTCAGCAGAAAGTGGGGAACGGAGTGTCTTAACACTACGTTACCTTTGGCTACCCTGCAGCGTGAAGCTGATACTAAAAATCCATAATGAAATATGTTTGATTTTTAACATTACTCTCATTAATAAAAACGTTATTATTATTTTTGAATTTTATAAAACTATCAATTACCAAAATTATTCATCTATCTATCTATCTATTATAAAGGTTTGTTCATACTAATCAAAAATAAAAAGCCTATATGGATGGCTCTTGTACTATGTACAATATATATTGTATTCACTGCTTTATACTCCTAACCAAAACATCATATACCAGGATAGTAGGAACTAGCAGAAGGTTATGTTTATCTATCATATAAATAAAAAAGTATGTATTTTTTTCTTTCATATATTTTTTTCTCATTCTTATTCGAAAGAAATTCATGAATTTATTCATACATTTTCCAAGACAAAAGAAAACAAAATGCTAAAAACAATACTGTAGTTTTCTTTGTTTTCCGTTAAGAATATTAATATCCGTTGAGATCAATTTATTTACATTTAATATATGTAATTTAAAAAAGTCTAGATTAGATTTTTTTTATATCTAAAGCTATAGAATATGGCGGAACTCAACGCCGGCCGCTCTTTGCCTCGAAACCAGAGCGAGGATATAAAAATTGAAAATGAACATTTAATTTCCTCCAGCGGAAATCGAACTCACGACCTGTTTGTTACATTTACAATAAGCACGCCTTTGCCATAGAACATGCCTCCAGTAAAATGGATAAAAAATCACCGGGTCTCCTTCTCCTCTTTACTCCCGCAAGGAAAACATCACCTACCAGGGCGACATATTTATGTGAGAGTTTTAACGGCACATGCGCATAATGGTAGTTAGTTTCTTTATTTATTTTATGTATGGTGACAAAGATAGTATTAATAATAATAAGAAAATCAATAGAAATAATACCAGGTGAGCATAATTCGTTAGAAAATTCGTTATAAAATTTTCGTCTACAGCTCTACGTCCTTACCAATATAAAGAAAAGTACTGACCGACTGACGAAACCTCTTTGCATCGCCGTATCCCGCACAACGAAACGTTGGATACCAGGCGATCATAACAAAAGAGGCAGTTTAAAGTCTTATTATTATTCACGCTTAAACTTCTACTTAATTAAATATAAGTGTTTTCTTTCAAGATTTTTTTTTTATCTTTGTTACTAAATATTTAAATATAAGTCAACGTACAAATGAAAACAGTCAGTTATGCATTCAGTTTTTTATTGATGACCAGCTTTTATACTCAATGCATCCTCCAAATCAAAACATAGTTACGAGGACATCGGACATAACAGAATAGGCAGAGGGAACCTGGAAGCCTTATATCACGACACTCCGTTCCCATTAAGTCACTTCTGTTTCTCATATTCTACCTAACAATACTCCCTCCACCTCGTTATTGCGCGATTTTATTTTTTCGCGAATTCGATTAATTGTAGAAATAGTTTTACTAAAATAAAAATGACTTACCTATTCGCGAATATAAATAAATAAACACGGGAACGCGGGGAATCCCTAGTCTCGTCTATGGCTCGTAACCTTAATAATAAAGTAGGGATGTCAGATTAATGAAAAAGAATCGATTAAATAAAAAATCGATTAAATTAATCGACGTTAATAAAAATTATATTATCATCTGTTGGTAGCAAGCAAACTTTGTATCATCACCGTAACCCCCAACTCAAAACATCGAGTACCAGGAGATCATAACGTACGAAATAGTTCAATTTGCATTTTCATACAGCTCTCCCAACCGAGCAGTTTATTTAAGAATATTTATTTGATGCATACGTGTAACAAAGTTTTATTATATTAAGAATTATTAATTTATTTTATTTTTATTTATTTTATTTCCATTTTATTTTACTATGTTAGTGTTAAGTTGATTCGTTCTCATTAAGACACTTCCGTTCCCCAGTTTACGCCACATTTTAGACTTATTCCGTGTTATGTGGCGGAACTCAACGCCGCGGTCTGTGTCGTTAACAGGGCGAGGAAACGAAAATAAAAACTATGTCATTTTTTCGAGTGTGGATCATACCCCACAACCTGTCAAATTTACAGTCGCAAGCTTAGACTGAAACAAAAAAAAATACAAGAAAATTTAATTAAATGGATCTCCTTCTCCTCTTTACTCCCGTGATGAAAACATCAGCTACCAGGGCATCATATTCATAAGAGAGATTTAGCTCACGCGCATAATATAAGTACTTAATTTATTTATGTATGCAAAGCATGACAAAGATGGACGCAGGCTGCAATCAATACAAATAGTACCAGGCTAACATGAATTGCATAGAATCGTAACCGCCCCCATATCGGCCATTTTGGTTTTTCATTTAGCTCCACCCCTTTGAAATGAAAAATTTCCATCGACGGACTGTGTTGTAATAAGCACTATTAACACATTTATCATTAATTATGAAATATTATAAAAAGTATTAACTTAATCGATGTTATAGTAATATATCTTAAATAAAACCTCACACAGCAGTGTAGGCAGAGGGAAAATAGTGTTAAGACACTCCGTTACCCACCAACCAACTCATGTTGGTAATTTCTAAGATTAAATAAGAAATTCTTTACAATACCATTTACCCTTACTAGTAAAACGGTTTTAACAATTATAAAAAAAACAATATCTATTAATAATACACATTTAAGTATTTTTTTTTTAATGGCAATACTAGAATGATATTATGAAATTTTATTATTATATACAATTTTCTCAACAATAATTGTTTCTCTTTTCAGATCTTCATTCACTCAAATATGAACACATTACACCAGCACGTACCCAAGGACATGCTGCCACAAGAGTACGGCGGTAATGGATGTTCCCTAGATGAAGTCAATCGTAAGTATAAATTGCATATTTCTGTATATATTATTTAAATTACGACACTGAATTCAAACTTTAAAAAATTACAACCTTGAAAATTGGAAATAATTTAAATGTAATCATTCCCTCGAGTGGGGATCAAACCCATAACCATCGCGTTTACAGCCAGGGTGCTGTGAGAACCATAATAGCAGCTATACCAGCAACATATAGGGGCTCTTTTAATTTGTTATAATTGAAAAAAAATATTTATAGTTTCACGCTGCTTATAGCAGGATAGGCAAAGGACTTAGTGTTATGACACTCCGTCGTTCCGTTACTCTATAGTTTCGACCAACTGCTTTGTCTACCCTGGCCTTACAGTTCCTCTATAAGACCAACTAAACAGTTGACCTTATTTCATCTCAAAAAAGTAGTTTTTTTTTTTCAATTTACAGAAGGATGGATGAAGAAGTTAGCAGGTTATGCAGATTGGTTCAAAGAGCAGGAGAATGTTAAGGCAAACGAATCGCTTAGACCTGGAAAACCAACCAACTATGACGAGCTATTTGGCATTGATGGATCATTTAGACAGCTATCTATTGATTAATTTAGGTATAAATATTATATTATGTACATAAACCTCTTAAATACAATTCACATAATTAGAAACTACGCATACTTTAAAATCTTAAAAATTATAAAATTTTGACAACTTTTTCTATAATATTTCTTAAAAATTACTTACTTAATACAAGTAAATTAGTTGACAATATTAAAAATGATTCTAGTTTCTAATAAATAATAAATATCATTATTATCATTAAAATATATGAAACTATAATAAATATTCATATATTTATGAATATTATTATTTCATAAATATATAATTTTATTACATAAGAGAAATAAGTGATCGTATAGTATATTTTATTATTGTATACATTTTACATACATTATTAGTTTATAGCAATTAAAATTGTATAGCGCCTACTAAGTAAATAATAGCAATTTAACTTAACTATATTAAATAAAGCATATTTGATTTTTTTTCAAATAAATCTGTTGTTTGTTTTATAATATTTATAATGTGTGATTGATTTATAAAAAATATATAAAGTATATAAAAAAATTGCTCAAATCTATACATTTTTCAAAACATAGATATATGTAATTATGACTATAAAAACGTAATTTTAAGCAATAAAATAATAAACAAATTATATTAGCTTTATTTTGCTAATGACAGATCTATTTATTTACAACTAGAGATCCGCTCCCGGCTTCGCCCGCATGAATTACATAACTATTTATTAACTAATCTGAATCACTTTAGTATTAATAATGAATTTATTTTTTTAAAAAATATATATTTGTAATGAAAACTAGAGTTTCTAAATAAAAACCAAATTATTTGTATGAAAACAAATATGATAAAATATTTAACTCGACGTTTACCTTTTCAGTAATTAATTTTGTATTCAATTTTATGGCTAGTATATGTGAATAACTGTAAACACTAAAGTAATAAATTTTTTAAAGTTTAGTACTTCCTATCTTTTTTAATATGCATGTTTTAAGAATACTTTATAATTTTTCCACTAACTTTAAATAAGTTGACAATAATAATAATAATTCTTTATTGCACAGATAGAAAAAATAAATAAAAAATACAGTTAATTTAAAGATACACAGATGCGCAATGGCAGCCTTATCACTAAAAGCAATTTCTTACAAGCAACCATACAAAACACAAGAAATTTACTTTTAAAAGAGTACAGAAAGGTGCAAAAAGTATTGCTAAGGAAATATATATTTTTTTCCCTATGCTGTACTATCCCATTGTTGGGCATAGGCCTCCCTCCACTTCTTCCACTCTAGTCTATTTCGCGCTATTGAACACCAATCAGGCTTGTAATAGTCCATCTCCGTTTTGGTCTGCCAATTCGCAAAATCACAGAAAAGAACACAATAATTTCATACATAAATGCATACATACAACCTGTATGTATGTATGTAACATACAGAGTTCAGATTACTTAAGGGTAAAAAGAAAAAAATATCGTAGGTACAATATTCCGTACCTTGGATCTTCTTAGGATACCGATTTATGTATATGAGTAATTTTTTTTTTATAACAACAATTTATCAATATTTATATTCTTTTATAAATTTCATATAAATTAATTGTTTAATTGTCTTATTCATATTAAATAATAAAAATATCCAGCAAATACATTATTGCAGCAAGTCCACGCTTTGAATGTATCAATATTTAAAACTACCTTCCATAAAAAATAAACAATACTAACATCAGAATGCGACCAGTTCAGCTGCAATAACAGTATTTAATTGAAAACGTGACAATTGTGGGTTCGATCCCCATTCATAGGAATTATTGTTTTTAATAGTTTTCATTTCCTCTCTGATAGACTTAGCTCAGCGTTGAGTTCCGCTACTCAACTGAGAACTTCAGGAGTCTTAAATATTAATTTAGCACTAAATCTACATTTCTCTCTATTGGAGTCCACTCTGACCCTGAACGCGTTATATTGCACATGGATTATCTGGTCAAGGTCATATATATGTACAGATTACTTAACTAATAGACTAATATTTATATTTATTATTATATTGAAAACTTTTCTTAAAGCTTTGGAAAAATAATTTTAATGTAACGATTTAGGGACGACACGGAGATTGCATTTATGAGTGTTAGCAAAATAAGTCTGAAAATTAACTTCAATAAAACAAAACTAATGATAAAAACCATTAAATACAAAAAATATATACCTACTAGAATTAAACTATCTTTACTAAAGACCAAATATCAATGGAATGAAAAAATATTAGTTCATACAGGAGATTAATATGAAGTTTAAAGTAAATAAAAAAAAGAAAACTTAAGCACGTTTACTTAATACTTGACGTTTGGCCTAGAAAATCAAAAAGTCAAATAATTTAGAGAATAAGAAGTTATTATGCCTTATATTATGAACGTCAAATAATTTATCACCAATGCCTCAAACCTGAGAAGAACCGGCGCAAGAAACTCAGCGGGTGTTTTTTATTTGTGACAATAATACTTTTGAAATAGACTGGAGCGAGCATTTCATTCCCAAGGGGTATTATCGTTTATGAAATAATTAATTTGGTAATAACCACACAAACTAATATTGACCAAATCCCTAAAAAAAAAGCTTGCAAAATTTCAAAGTTTAGTATATACTAATGAAAGTATAAAAAAAATATCCCACTTTGGTACATATGGGATGCACTCCCATTGATATAGATGTCATTTTAACATCATTTGACTGGAAACATGAGAGTTCACCGTTCGATCCCCAATAGGGGGGACGCTCGTTAGTTCTAATAAGAAATAACGTCTCACACTCGATTTTCCATTACGTTGTTGAGATTATAAATTTTCTCTAAAAATATAATTATTATTAGGTAAAATTATGTTTATTAACATAAATAATTCAGAGAGAGAGAGAGAGACAGATATATATGGTGAAAAGTAGTTTTTTTCTTACATATAATACTTGAATTGATTTCTATAAAATAACGTAAGTGTCAAACGTTATTAGATTTATATATTTTTTTTTATTTTTGTGTGACTAAAACAAAAATATATATTTTTAGAGTACGTTTACATGAAGAGTTTGCTGACGAGGGAATCCATTCATTCCGTCGCAAAGAAAACAATTCTTTGCAAATGTTACAAGCATAAATCATATTGTAAGTGTTCTGTGGTCATATTTTTGACATTTTTATTAAATTATTTTATTTTTGATAGCAATTATTATCAAAACTTATTAATATTTTTTAAATGTCAGATATAATTCTGCAGGCGAACACCGTGTGAAAATTATTTTGCAATGATTTGCAAAATATTTTAATATTTTGGACTATTCTTTATAATAAATATTTTTATTTAATTCAATCCTTCATTTTGTTCTCACGAAAAAATAATGGGATGTAATTCTTAGGACGCTAGATTTTTTCATTTGTGAATATAATAACACGAGGTCAATCTAAAGCTTCTTACCATATTATATACAAATCATTTTAAAAAAAAAAGAATCCGTCATGGAGAATAAAATAATTAATATTTTCATTTTTTCGATCTGGTAACCAGGCAAAGCGCAACTTTAAGAATCTCATGGAATTTGGGTAACGGAAGCGTCTTAATAGGAACGAACTATTTTAATACTAAATTTCCAGGTTCCCTAAAAAAACCTCTATTATAAAACTAGTCAAATTAATCAACCGTATAAAATATGTTTAAACGCAGCACATGCGATGCCAGTGGCAGTGTGAACACAGCATCAGGTCAAGTCAGTTGCATTTCTCAACAGAGAGAGGCGATACGAGGTCAGTAATAGTTTGTAGCTGCAACGGAGTGCGTGTGCCACTATTTAAAATTATTTAAACACAGTGATTTAATATTGTAAGTATATATTTAAATATATATTTTGATATTAATTTTGATAAGATTTAAGTATGTATATGGGAATTAATGATGTTTCGATATTTTGACGAGATTATTAAAAAAATGACGGTATTTATTAATATTGAAAATTTTTCGTCAATTTATCAACGAGTATTTTAAAGAAAATAATTTAAAGAAAATTTTTAATTGTGTCCAATAACATAAAAAAATATTATTATTAAATTTTATTGGTTTGAAAAGTCAAGTTCAAGTAATTTTTTTTAGTATACTTTTTGTCATACAAAAAATAGAAGAGGGTAGGAATAAAATATTTTTATATTTTTTTTTGCTTTTAACGGTACAGCAAGTAGTTATTAGTGATAGTAAATGATATTTTATTTTTTTACATATCTACATAATTTTAATATAAACATATACGATTACAGCCATTTTAGTGTGTTCTTAAAACATTGTCACCAAGTAATACTTATTTACTATAATTATCATGAGTTTATAATTGTCGTTGTAAAATATTAATGAAAAATAGCATTTTTATTATTAAAATATTACTCATCAATGATGATCAGTAGTTTTCTAATGGTGATTGATTTCAATTTCCAGTCTTAGTAATGATTTAAGAAAATAAAAATAAAAATCATATGTTTAAAACTAACAAAAAACTCAATTAAGATTCTAAGATGGATATTATAATTATATACTAGTATTTTGTACAAAATATATAAATTGTCGGGCAAATATCACCTACTAATAAACTAAACTATTGTATTTTGAGCCCACAACAACTCCAGAGTAGGTATGTATGTATTAAAACATATGCCTATAATATAGACGAAGAAATTTTTCTATTAATATAAATGACCAATTTCTATTATTTTTCTATAATTTTTTTAATTGCCTCATTTTGCTATGATAGGCGCAAAATAATCTGCCAGTGTCAATTATTATGATCATTAAAAAAAACAAAACAATAAGATTCTATCGTTCTATGGTAAAAAATGAGAAATATAAATAGAAAAACACGTCGCTATCTAAGTACCAACTGCTTACGTCACAAAATGCGAGATGTGTGAAGATTATAAAAAGAAATTAATGGACGTGCCTATTTACTTTACTATTGTCACGTTTAATAGAGATGTCACGAAGCCATATTAACATATTGTATATTTGTATGATATTTTTTGCTTAAGACACTCCTTTCCCATTAAGACACTTCCGTTCCGTTTTTCCGCTAAATTCTGGAAGCTCTCCGCGTTAAAGGTCGCGCATTGCCTCGTCAATAGCGAAGAAATGAAAATACTTCATTTCTTGGAGCGGGATTCAAACCTACAACCTGTTGGGGGCACCACATAGACATATGCCTCTGGACTCATCATGATATTTTTATTACTAAATAGATACAGTACCTACTTTTAAATAATTGCGAATTAAAATTTTTTTGTATAATAATAACAAAAATAATACGGTTTTTAAACATTGAAAATGGAAATGCGGTAGCTTAAGCCTCCTGTTGCATTTTAAATTATTAAAATATTAACAAATATTACAAAACATAAATATCTTTTGGCCATTAATAACCATAGCAATCGGGAGCTGGGCCTTAAATTAGTCCATAATGAGTATGGCACGCGGTCTATTACCGCAGGCAAATTCGAGGTTCCTAGGGTACACAACTATTATGGTGACAGAACCCTAAGAAAACGTGTACCCTATGTGCTTAATGGTTTGCCTGAGGACATACGCCGCGAGTCAGACTTAAGGAGGTTTAAAATTAAACTTAGGGAGTATTTTCTGTCAACTGTTAATTGAACAGTTGACAGAAAATACTTCTTGGTTTGATTTTGATCTAATATTAATGTCATTTTAAATTAAATCATATGTATAGAGACTCGGGATCCTGCAGTCAAACTCACAAAGAGTTTTGCAGGACATAGTTTAACTTTTTTATATATTGTAAAATGGTATTAATAAAATTAAATAAACAATAATAATAATAATAATAAATAAATTAAAAACCAAATTTCTTTTAAAAAAAATCCTTCCTTATAAAAAACTTAACTATCTAATAATTTTTTTATCAGCTAACAAAAAAAATATTTAAATTTTTAAATACAATAAAAGCAGTGTTCATACATTTTAAACTATGCCTTAAGAATCTTATAATTGCATAGTTAATTATGATTATTTCCAAAAAAACATATACCTAACTAATGAAACTCACATACTTAAACTAATGAATGACACTAGGAAATTATTTCTGTAATCTATATATATAAAAGGACTTGTCCTCACTGACTGAGGTAAGACGCACGCACAGCCGTAACCGCTAATGGTAGAAACGTGGAATTTGGACAAAAGTTTACTTTCGTAATTTGGACATCCACTAAGAAGGGATTTTGAAAAATTTTAACCCTAAAGGGGTGAAATAGGGGTTCAAAGTTTGTATGGAAAAAAATTTAAATCGGCACCGATTTTTATAAAATTTGAAATTTAGATTTTTAAAAGTATTTAATTGAACACGTGTTTCATCGTTTTCTAGAATTCTCCCCCTAAGGGTGCAAATAAGGGGTTGAAAGTTGTATAGGTTTTTTTTAAATCGTCACCAATTTTTATAAAATTTGAAATTCAGACTCTTAAATGTATATAATTAAACACATGTTTCATGGTTTTCTAGAATTCACTCCCTAAGGGTGCAAATAAGGGGTTGAAAGTTTCTATGGGAAAATTCTTAAATCGCCACCGATTTTTATAAAATTTGATATTTAGACTCTTAAAAATATTTAATTGAACATATGTTTCATGGTTTTCTAGAATTCACTCCCTAAGGGTGCAAATAAGGGGTTGAAAGTTTGTATGGAAAAATCTTTAAATCGTCACCGATTTTTATAAAATTTGAAATTTAGACTCTTAAAAATATTTCATTGAATACATGTTTCATGGGTTATTAGAATTCACTCTTAAATACTCAAGCGAAGCTGCGCGCGTCCGCTAGTATAATATAATAAAAAAGTTGACTTTTTTAAGTTTTTAAGCTGAGCTCATTATATGTTGATTACTGTTTCATATTTCTCAAAATTAATTTAGTTTTTTGTAAGACTAACAAAAAGTTTGATTAAAATGGATTAAGCCAATATTTTTAAGGATTTATCTAATTTAGTGAAATATGTTTAGTGGATGTCTAATACATTAGTTAATTGCTATATTAAAATGCTATACTATGAAAGCAACTAGATTGACTGACTGACTAATCAATATTTTAAATATACCTATTTAAAAAAGCACAAGCGTGTGAAATTGTAAGCGCGACAGGTAGTGGGTTCGATTCTCACTCTCCTGTTTAATATTTTGAATACTTCTATTTGGTGTCGAGGCAAATCGCAGCGTTGTATCTGACAATCAAAAAAATTAAAAAAATACATAAGCTTTATATTAGACTACCGAATCGCTTACGGCTTCGCCCGCTTACCTGGATTATTTTCGTGTTCTAATTATTATATGCCCCTATAAATAAGTTTTCTTATACAGGGTGGAAGAGGCAGCGCTTCTTTTACTGAAACTGCATATAGGGTAAAATATTTCAAACCCAGAATTCAAAAAAATAATCAAGGTACCTCAACGGTTTGGACGTAGGATTTTTTTTTCATTTCACGATTTTTATTCATACCTGTATTTCGTGTGACGCACACATACATAAGCGACGTTGCCGCTTTGACAGGTAAGTGTGTGCGTGCCTATGTTATACTTTACAAATGGCGTTTTATTTTAAAACGATAATTTTATTATTTATTTTGTTTAAAAAAAAAACTTTTTTATTTTTGAGAATTATCTTTTTTTCCAAATTATATTAGGCTTTTATAGAGTAGTTAAAACTGTGGTTTCATTTAAAGTGGCGCTGACAATTCCACCCTGTATATCTTCCATGTACGTTTAAAAGTAAAAAAAAATTAAATATATTGTTTGAAGGGGCCATACCAAAAAACGCTTGACCTCATTGGTCTGTAGTGCTCTGTAAATTAAAGCATACCTTGCTATTTTATAACAATAACATTGTTAAATTTCTTAGTTAATTCTATTGTTTTGAAATTTTATCCTAACAAAAGATTTATCATTGCATTTTTTGTAGAAAAAATCTCCAAAATTTAATATCTAGACAATTGATATTTAAATATTCACATAGTCGTATTAATAAGTCAGTAAATTATTATGATTTTAATTACTGATAGTATTCCCACATTTTTAATAAAAAAAAAAATACAGTCGAATTGATAACCTTTTCTTACAGAAGTCGGTTAATAATTTGTTGAAATAAGCCGTCGTCGTGCAGTGGTACGAGCGTGTGACTGTACCTAAGCGGGATGGTTGCAGGTTCGATTGCCACTCGGGGGAAAGAATAATTATTTATTAATATTTTCATTTCTTCTCTCTCATCTGCCGGAAAGTGTGGATCGAAATGTCTTAACACTGGGATCCCTCTGCTTACCCTGGATCGAACGAGACGCTGAAAAAAATATCAAATATGTATCTATCAAATATGTATATATAATATAATAATTTAAAACGATTTTATATAAAAAAAATAATATGAAAAATACTCCTTGCACAATCTTAGCTTACGCTTTCAACGGTCTGTCTCCTTTAGTAAATATTTTTTGGTCTTGATTGGTAAATATACTAACCATTTGAAATTCTAATGTAAATATTATATATACTTAATATAATATTATACCAATAATTATTATTAATAACTTCCGTCTGTCCATATAAAATGAAAGTAAACAAAATTACCATTAGATCTTCTTTAGAATATTATTATGTAAGAAAAGACATTTTCTTCAATTATCTCGATATAAGTGTTTATGATTCACTTAATAATAGTCTAACTATACAACTGTATACTAATGTGAACATTTAAATGTCATTATGTAAATTAATATTTATATTATTTGTACACGTGTATTGGCGATTGTTATTGCAAAATCAATTTCTATGGTGATTTTTTTTAGATTTCAAATCAAATTAGCTTCACGCTATATCCCGCACATAGCAGGGTAGGCAGAGGGAACCTTGTGTTAAGACAGTCCGTTCTCACTATCTTATTAAGTGGCGGAACTCAACGCCGCGCTTCGCCTCGATACCAGAGCGAAGAAAATAGAAATATGAATTTAATGAGTTGATAGGGGTGGCTTTATATTCTGAACGGATATGAATATGCTTATTGATTGTTATAGAAATAACCAAATGTTTTAATAATTTTATCGACATATTTGCTTAACTCTTTCATAAACGACACAATTTAAATTATAATTATATGAATTAATCGAATATAATATACTCGTATATTTTTTAAGTCCAAGGATATCATTGCTACACTCTTTCTAATATTTGGCAACGGAATGGCTAATGTTTATTAGTTCTACGTGTTGTTAGCATTTTATTATTCATATTGTTTTTAATTGTTTATTGAGAAATTTGATCTTCATATTAGACGTTTGTGAAAAATCTATTCAATAATATATAGGTAAATCTATTATATTTATTTTTTTATTATTTTTCGATTCACGCTGTATCCCTCTCATAGCAGGGTAGGTAGAGGGAAATTGAACTTTCTGACACATTTCATCAAAGATTAGAAATCATATATCTTTACATATTAGAAATTATAAAATAAACAAATATATTTCATCCAGATAAAATGAAGTTGAAATCGGAGCTTCTAGTGCAACCATCGGGCGAGCTATCGAAGCAAATCAGAATAGAGTTAAAAGAAGATATTGAAACTAGAGATAGAGACCTGGCTACTATCAAAGAATGGCTGAGGAAGCAACCGCATCTCCCTAATGAATGGGGTATGTTGATTTTATTTTACTTTTATCTATTTTTTTTAGCTTTACATATATATAACAGACATAGCAACGGGAACCTGGTTTTAGGACACACCGTTCGCTACTTACAACCTTCCTCCGCATTTTCGGGATATTGCGTGTTGAGTCGCGGAACTCAATTTGCGAAACTCTGGGAATCGAACTCACAACCATCACGCGCGTGTGGTTGACATGCTGCCAACCAATTGGTTCCTCCAATTACAAGTACCTACTTGAGGCATATTATAATTAGATTTTTCCATACAATCCTCATCAATTGAATTGGTGACAAATTCAATATTATTTAAATTAACCACAAAATAAACAGGCTTCGGGAACTTCTACGAAAAATACTGATCTATAGGTATATTATTAAAAAACCAATTCTCCTATCTTTTCTCTTTCATCATCTATATTATATGAATATGTATATCTTTTTTACATTTTTTTCAGAGGATAAACCGCTAATGACATTTCTGAGAGGCAGTAGCTTTTCTATAGAGAAATGCAAGAGAAAGCTGGACATGTACTTCACAATGAGAGCGGCTTGTCCCGAATTCTTCACCAACAGAGATGCGTCGACTCCAGCACTGAGAGAAGTCTTAAAATCTAAACTGTAAGATTATTATTTACTATTTTTAATTTTCAATTTACAAAAAAGCATATATTTTTTACTCTTCACGCTGTATCCTGCATATAGCAGGGTAGGGCGAGGGGAGAGTTCTACAGGCATTGCGGGTCGAATTCTGGAACTCAACGCCGCGCTTGGCCTCGTGCTCGTACCATAGCGAAGAAATGATAATATTAAATGTTTAATTTCTTTGAGTGGGAATCGAACGTACAACTTGTCGCTTTTATAGTCGACCGTTTGTACCCCTGCACCACAATCGGCATGAACTGGCTGTTTTAGACCTAACTAGTGTTAATAATAATAGCCTAACTTCCGTTTCATCTATCTATATATATAAAATCGAAAGGTCACTCACTCACTCATCACGAAATCTCAAAAACTACAAGTGCTAGGAATCTCAAATTTTGCATAGGAGTCACTTATAGGACGTAGGTACTCATGGAGACAGAAATTAATAATAACATAGTTCACGCGAGTGAAACCGCGAGCGGGCCGCTAGTATACCTATATACATATAATTAATAACATAATAAAGTTCTTTAGAATGTTACATTTTAATATTACAAAAATATACATATATATATCCAAATATTTTACTAAATTATTCGCAAAATGGCATGGACGTTTCACAACTGACACTTCAATCGACTAATGCCAGTCTAATCAAGATTTCCTAACACCGTTAACTCGTTTCCATGATAGATTGTTGTAGCATAATCTGTGAATCATAAAAAAAAACAACTTCACGCAGTATCCCGCACACAGCAGATTAGGCATGGAACCTAGTGTTAAGACACTCTGTTCTGTTCTCCGCCGAATTTTCGAGGTATTGCGTGTTGAGTGGGGGATTTCAATGCAGCGCTTTAACCTCAACACGAGAAGAAAATATTAAATATTTAATTTTATCGAGTAGGACTCGAACCCATAATCTGTGGCGTTTACAATCGTTTTTGCCATAACTGGCCTCAATTTGTGAATCATAGTAAAAGTTGTCCATTACATGTACAATAGTCACTAGAATAACTACTTCAGTTAATTAAATTTTTTTTTACTTCCATTTTATCCTCATGTACCCATTGTTCTTTTACGGAGTAATCAATTAAAAGTAATAGAACTTCTTTTTACTATTTATCCACTTTTATGTCATTCAATACTTGAGAAAAAAAAATCTAATCAGCTTCATGCTGAGGCAGAGGGATTTTCGCAAGTGGGAATCGAATCCACAACCAGTTGTGTTTACACTTTGTGCCCCTAAGCCACGACTGGCCCCAATATTTGACCCTATTTAAGAAATAACATAAGATGCCTACTATACGCTACTTAAAAGGTTCGCAATGGTGGGACCTTTAAGTATTGAAAACGCACAATCTAAAATAAATCTTATGCTATAAAAAATAGAATAGCTTATTAAAAATCACTCGCAGCCAAACAGCCTTGAACGATTCAAGGGCGTGCGTCTGCGCAGGGTTGCGTAACCTCACTAAGCAATACAGATTACGCAAATATTTTTTTTACCAACGACAAGTTCGCAATATTTACATTTTTATGACGAACTCGAACTATAGTAATTTTATATGAAGAATGTTTCCTGTCAACTTGTGAAAGAATGAAGAATATAATAGAAGGCAGAATTAAGCAATGCTTTAATAGAAGCTTGACTTGAAGCTTCATATATCATCTCACATTATAATTAAGGCCGTCGTGGTGCAGGGGTGATTGTATCGCGACGGTTGTGAGTTCGATCCCCACTCGAGGAAGTGAAATATTTATTTACGTTTATATTTCCATTTCTTCGCTCTGGTGTCGAGGTAAAGCAGTGCGTTGAGTCCCACCAATCCGCAATGCCTCGAGAAATTCGGCTGAGAGTGGGCAAAGGAGTGTCTTAACTCTAGGTTCCCTCTGCATACCTAACTGTATGCGGGATATAGCGTGAAGCTGATTTTTTTTGTAATAATATGCCCCATTTTTTTTCGACCAATACAGGGCCGAAGAAATATTTTTTGTGTTAAAAATACTACATATAAGTTAAACAACCAGAGCGGGATTTGAACCCACAATCTGTCGTGCTTATAATCCCACGCACGTGCCCCTACGCCACCACTGGCCCCAAAAATCACATAAGACTATAAATAATAAATAACACAAACTCTAATAAACAGAAATTACCTTACAAATAGATAATTATATACGTTTATTTACGACGTCGGTTTTGTAAATATTCTAGATGATGAGATAATGCACGTCCAA
The DNA here is from genome assembly GCA_016802625.1 of Heliconius numata. Lineage (NCBI taxonomy): Eukaryota > Metazoa > Arthropoda > Insecta > Lepidoptera > Nymphalidae > Heliconius > Heliconius numata. The sequence continues at coordinate 316,372 of JAEBDU010000108.1, read as the reverse complement.
CACGTACTTACCTATGGGTATACTATAATACGTTTACTTATACTTAATGCTTATAAAGATTCTATCATTAGCCGTACGATAATGGGTTCAAATCCCACCCTGGATTTTTTTTTTAATGAATTTTCCTAGTTTAATTAAACATATCAAAACAGTCCGTTTTGTTCTAAATAAATAAATTGTGTGTATATGATAACTTAACCCAAGTAAGACTCGAAATCTGAGTTTATAGCTGAATTTAATTTTCAAACTATTTAAATTGCAGGATCCTAAAATAAATGATAACCTTTCTATGCTTTTCAATGAAATAAATAATTTTAACAACAATTAATAATAAACTTCATATTTTTATTACAATATATCTATATCTAGGCTACATATTCAAGATAATGGGTAACGGAGTGCCTTAACACTAGGTTCGCTCTTCCTACCCTGCAATGTGCGAGATACAGCACAGCTGATTTGATTTATATATAAGACTAGTGGCCCGCACGCGGCTTCGCCAGCGTGAACTACGTTATTATCAATTTCTGTGTCCATGAGTACCTACGTCCCATAAGTGACGTCCATGCAAAATTTGAGACTCCTAGCACTTGTAGTAACGAAGTTTCATACAAACTTTCAACCCCAAAAACAACCCCTTAGAAGTCGTATATTGCAAATTCCCGTCTTAGCGAGCACCTACGTCCTATAAATAACTCCTATGCAAAATTTGAGATTCCTAGCACATGTAATTTCTGAGATTTCGTGATGAGTGAGTGATCTTTCGATTTTATATATATATATATATATATGAACTCTTTTATAAAATATTTTTTTTAATTTTAAAGTATTTTTTATAAAATGTTATCTTCAAATTAATGTCAACAATCAACATTCTTATTTGGATATGTTATTTATTTTCTAGTCAAGGACCACCTCTGGCCGGTATCACGCCCAACGGCAGAAGAGTCACCATATGCCGAGGTAAGATTTCTCATATCAGTCAACCTTGAGCTACTTTCACGCGTCAAACTTTCATTATTGAATATAAAACCGCCTCGAGATTTGGGTTTCTTAATTAGCTTTGGGATATAAATAAAAAAATGAATAATATATATTTTACACGAATATAAATGTCGGTTTTTATAAAATAAATATAAGTTTTTAAAAAATAAATATAAATTGGGGGCCAGTCGTGGCGAAGGGGCACTAAGTGTGACTGTGAATGTAAACGCGACTGGTTATGGGATCAACTCCTACTCGAGGAAATGAAATATTTATTTAAATTTATATTTTCATTTCTTCGCTCTGGTGGCATGACAAAGTGTGGCGTTGAGTTCCGCCGCTCAACAAATAATGCATCCAGAATTCGGCAGAAAATGGGGAACGGAGTGTCTTAACATTAGGTTTCCTCTGGCTTCCCTGCTGTGTACGGGTTACAGCGTGAAGCCGATTTATTTTAATTTTAATTTGATAAAATAACAAATGCAACTACTATTATTAATAGTGCCTTCACAATTATGTAAATATCAGATATATTTTACGTCGCGGTTAAGTGTTTTGCTTCGCTGTTTATTCCACGATTGCGGCTTACGTGAGTTGACAGCAAACATCCTTATTGATAAAATAAACTAAAGCGAGATCGACTTGAGATACCTACTCTTATGGTGTTTGTATTTGTTTTACACCATTTATTTGTTTTATTCGATTAAATTTTATGGACTTTAGTACATCGGTTGAAAAATCTTATGTTTCTTCGAGAAGATTGTAAATTATCGGTGTCTGTACATTTAAGATATATTAGAAAAAAATATATTCGTGGAATTTAATAACGTAATAGAATCAAAAATAATATTTTTTTTTTCATTTTTGTTTGTTTGTTTGTTGATTTATAATATATTAGTAAAACTTTACATAAGTATGTAAATTAATGAAGTAATAATCATGAGAAGAACTGTATTGTGTGTGTAACTTA
>JAEBDU010000108.1:241278-274418 GCA_016802625.1 Heliconius numata | reverse complement strand
GAAGGAGCGTTTCTTTAGCCGCCTGAAAAAAGTGCTTGGCAGCCTTTTATCTGGTGGCAACAAGGTGCGTGCTTTCAACGGTTGGGTTATGCCGCTTTTAGCCTATACTTTTGGCATTGTAAGATGGACACAGACTGAGTTAGACTCCGTAGATCGCCAAATACGTAAATTGTTGACGACATACCGAATGCACCATCCGCGTTCGTCTGTAATGAGACTGTATATCCCGCGTAAGTGTGGAGGTCGTGGCTTTTTGAATGTCAAGAACCTCCATAACCACGAGGTATGCAGTCTTAGAGAATATTTTCTCAAGATTGACGTGGATATGCACAAGGATGTGGTAACAGTTGACAAAGGCCTTACTCCTCTTTCCTTGGGCAAAGAGAACTGGCGTCGGCCTGTAGTACTTACTACTTCTGATCGCATGGCTGTATGGAAGAGCAAGGAGCTGCATGGTAGATTCCATAGAGCCCTAGTGGGCCAGGACGTGGATACTGTTTCATCATTATCTTGGTTACAGTTCGGGGATCTTTTCGGAGAAACTGAAGGTTTTGTCTGTGCAATTATGGACGAAGTTATCAAGACACGGAACTACCAGAGACATATTATGAAAGATGGCACTATCGACATCTGCCGGGCGTGTCATCGACCTGGGGAGTCCCTCAGACATATTGTCTCTGGTTGTTCTCATCTTGCTAATGGCGAGTATTTGCATAGACACAATCAAGTAGCCAAGATAATACACCAGCAACTTGCTCTTCAATATGGCCTTGTAGAATTGGAGGTGCCTTACTACAGGTACAATCCCATGTCTGTTCTTGAAAATAGCTGTGCTTTGCTCTACTGGGATCGGTCTATTATTACTGACAGGTATATTGTTGCCAATAGACCTGATATAGTACTAGTAGACCGAGCGGCGCGCCGCGCAGTGATTGTTGACGTTACTATCCCACATGATGAAAATCTCGTGAAGGCCGAAAAAGAAAAACAATCTAAATATTTGGACCTAGCCCATGAGATTACCGCCATGTGGGATGTCAATGCGACTATCATTGTGCCGATAGTGGTTTCGGTTAACGGTTTAATAGCGAAAAGCCTCGACCAACACCTTAAGAGGCTATCGCTTAGCTGTTGGATCAAGAACCGGATACAGAAGGCAGTATTACTTGAGACGGCACGTATTGTGCGGAGGTTCCTCTCTCTGGAGCCCTAGCCACCGATGGCTTGGACCCTTGTCCCGCCCTCGGAAGAGTGGTTTTTTTATATTTTTAAATGTATCTTTTTTATAATAATTTATATTTAAAAATGTAAAATTGATTCACTAATTTAATAAAAGTATATTCATGATATAATTATTATATTATTATATTATTAATAATAAAAACTCACCTTAGTAAAAGTACCTAAGGCGATGGCTGGAATATTATTACCGTCATTTAATGTTCTTACATATTGAGACCTTTCATCCTGTATGAGCATACTAGCTTCTAGCTTTAGAGAAAATTAAATCGTTAGATATAAAACACATAAATAATAAGATTTAAATAAAAACCGGTTAAGTGCGAGTCGGATTCGTAGACCGAGGCGTAAGTACCAATTTTAAGGTGGTAGGTCAACGGGAAGTACACTATCTACGGTGTATTTCCCGTTGACTTCCAGATAAAATGTATTTAGGTACGGAACCCTAAAAAAATATACAATTAATTTAAAAAACATTAATGACTTACAGATAAAATAATTGCCATAAAATTTAATATTGATAATAACATTTTTGCTTTAATTAAGATTTCACTTTATTAAAAAAAATAAAAGTAGTGCCAATCCACTTCACTAAAAGACGTCTAATTTATGAAATGTAGTATTTATAAATATACCTTATCTATATATTTAATTAGATTTTTATATTTCTTTCGTTTATCTAATTGAAAATTGATTAACTTTAAAAGGTTATTAATGGTTTTGTTAATTTATGCAGTTATCCTATATCTTATAAAACAAAGTCGCTTTTCGTGTCTGTCTGAACTTTCTAACTCTTCTTCTTCTAAACCACCCAACGGATTTTTATGCGGTTTTCACCATTAGGTCGAGTATTTTTCGTAGAAGGTTTATATATAGTTTATTATTTGTACATTCTTATGTAAATTAACATAAATACGATAAATGTGTCTAAAGTCCTACCCGTTGAGACACTTTCGCGCATGCGCTGCTTTAATGGTAAGTACTACATGAAAATAATGTACTCGAGTATTGTTCCTCTTAATAAAATCTACAAAAAAGTCCGCGAGAGCACATTTTTATCTTTTAAGGATAACGTGTAGTGATCATATTTCTGTCTAAAAATAGTAATTTCAATATATTTTTTATTGTGAGGGATATTTTTCCATAATGGTATTAATCCTTATCCTTTAAAATACTTTATTAAATTTTTACGTTAAACGAAGATAAAATTTTCTTTTTACACTATTTCGAAATTGCGAATAGTTTTAGAGAAAAACGCATTTAATTGTTGACACATCCCGCCGTTGACACATCACCTGTATCGAGTCAAGTTTCACTTAACCCTTACTTTCAGCTTATAAATAAGGATATTTATTACGTCGGCCATTTAATGTAGGACAAAACTGTTTTTTACTCTTTTTCATTTTAATAAGTACTTTAGAAGTTGTTACAATATCAAAAAATCCTTGCTGCGAAACGGCTCGCCACTTGCCATGCGTCCCAGCGGGCCCCGCAACGTTTTGCTTATACAAGCGCGTCCGTCGCGCCCGCCTGCCTTACACGCATCGGTGGTTCAGTGGTAGAATGCTCGCCTGCCACGCGGGCGGCCCGGGTTCGATTCCCGGTCAATGCATTCTATTTAATTTTCCTCACAGGCAGCCACGTAGTGCTTGCTTTTCATCAGGGACAGAATACTCTCTTCAGCATTAACCACAAGCTCGAAAAAAAAATTCGCCTGCTCTTATAGCAACAAAGATTTAGATGCGTTTGCACGTATTGGATAATTGGAGTTGAATGTATTATTTCAGCGCGATATATTTGGTTTCATATTTTTTATAGTATGTAGGTTTAGTAGATAGGTTTTTGTTTATAATTTCTTTCGTTTAAAAATAGTTATTTAACTATATAAAAATAGTAATTTAAATATTTTTTAATAAGTACTTGAAAAGATTAGTAGCACAGATTTAAAATTACGGTACCTACTAAAAATCCTTACTGTGTAAAACAATTGGAAAATCCGTATTGAAACTATGAAAATGCGGGTTGAATAAGGGTTTAATTAATTTTCACATTATCTTAAGTGCTTTGCAAACATACATTATATGAATAATCCAGTAGTTAAAGCGGGCGAAGCCGCAAGAGGGTCGCTAGTATTTTAATATAATTAATTATCCTGATATTATCTAAAAAAATCAACCAATAACCCTATCCCGACATTTATTTTTGAAGAATAAAAAAATAGTATTTTTTATTTTATTTAATTCAACCATGCCGAGAACATTACTAGTTATAGAGCTTTTTTAAGCCCTAAAATATTCTTGAAATTTAATGTCATAAGTTCAAAAGTTTAAAATACAATTCTTGGTGTAATATGTCAGGATATAGCGTTAAATACCGTAACTTAAAATTAAAAAAAAAATGCCTGAATTAGAAAACTAGTGACTTAAGCTTTATTTAATCGGTCCACAACATTTTTTTTTAGCTTCAAGCTGTATGCGGCACATAATAGTATTGGCAGAGGAAACCTGGGAACCTAATGTTAAGATACTTCGTTCCCATTAACACAATTCCGTTCCCCACTTTCCGCTGAATTCTAGAGGCAATGAGTGTTGAGTGGCGGAATTCAACGCCGCGCTTTACCTTGTTACCAAAGCGGGGAAATGAAAATTACTTCATTTCCTCGAGTGGAAATCGAACCCACAACCTGTCGCTTTTACAGCCGCACCCTTGTTTGTACCCCTTGGCCTCGACTGGCCTCTTTGGCCTAGTAAAATACATTATACTAAAAAATAATGAACGAAGGTCCTAATTATTATAAAACAGTTTTCTTCCCAACAAAACCTGTGCTTGCTTTCTTTCTTAACTTCTTGGCTACCATTTTGTAGTCACCTCTGTAAATCAAAACACGACGTACTAGGAGAGCAGACGTAAACAAGAGTCATTCGAAGTGTATTCACTCATCAGTAACAAATCAATACGTGCGCAGCTAAAATACAGCCTGAAGGAATGTTTTTAAATACAAACAAAAATATCGGTTATTACAAATATATAGAAGTTACTTTCGTTTAAATTATGAATACATATGACTTTATGATTTATGGCCGTACAGTGTAAATATCAACAAGTGTCGGCCATTTTTCAATTATTATACTGACTTGAATTTTTTATACTGTAAGTTTACTCACTCAACGCGCAATGTCTTCAGAATTCGGCAGAAAGTGGAGAACGGAGTGTCTTAGCTCTATGTTCCCTCACCTACAGTAGGGTTACTGTGTGCGGGATACAGCATGAAGCTGATTTTTTTTTGAAAAGAATAAATTTTGTGAACGAAACCATAGACAAATTTAAGTAATAATAACACATTCCCTTTTAGCACTTTGAAATAATAAAGTGATATGTAATATTTTTATACAAGCAATAATAACTCTTTAAAGTATTGCTTTAAAATCTATTTTAATATGTTTGGTTGCTGCGTAGCATAGAATTGTGTCAAATATCGATGACGACTAGGGTATCAATGAATACAGTTTGAATATGCTCCTGCATATTTATGATGTTCTAGTAATCAATGTTTTGGTTTAAGGCTTGTAGCTAGACAAATGAATGAAATGAACATGAATGGACAGACAGCCTTGTTTGATAAAGGAAAATGAAAGCTTAAAAATAAAAGAAATAAAAAAATTAAATAAATTAAAAATTAAATGAATTATTTATATAAATGAAATTTAATTTTGATTAAAAATATTTTATTAATTCTTTTTAAATTAAAACCATTCAAAAGGTAATCTATTTTTCACTTTCTTTTTTTTAGTTTCAAGCGGTTTTTAATCTTGGAAACTCGTAAAAAAAAAACAAATTAGCTTCACGCTGTATCCCGCACGCAGCAGGGTAGGCAGAGGGAACCTAGAGTTAAGACACTCCGTTTCCTTCCGATTGAATATATATATTTTTTGATATTTAATAATAAATGTTATTTTTAAAAGATTTTTCTGGACCTCTTACAGACAACCTTTTTAAGCTTTAACTTTTTATTTTTAAATATTATCTTCTACCATTATATATATATGTTAATCTTTTAAAGAAATATATATTTTTTGAAATATATATATGTTTATTTTGACAAAAAAGTATAATATTTTCTTAACAATATAAAATTTTAGAAATCGTTGTAGCATTACACCCATAAGAATAATTAAATATATCATCTGCAATTGACAAGACGTCATTAGCGTACACTGGCTCGTTTTTATTAAATTCATTTATAACGTAAATATCCTCTTGTGTAAGACTAAAATCAAAAATGTCTATATTCTCTTCAATATGATCGATGTTAGTGGACTGTGGTATTGGAATTGTGCCTCGATCGATCTTAAATAAAAAAAAAACAAATAAATCAGCTTCATGCTGTATCCCGCACACAGCAGGGTAGGTAGAGGGAGCCGAGTGTTAAGACACTTCTCCACTTTCCGCCGAATTCTGAAGGCATTGTATGTTGAGTGGCGGAACTTAGCGCCGTGCTTTGCCTCGACACCAGAGCGAAGAAATGGAAATATAAATTTAAATAAATATTTCATCTTCTTGAGAGAGAATTGAAACCACAACCAGTCGGTTTTACAGTCACACTTGCCCCTACGCGGCTGGCTATCTAAAATAAATAAAATAGTTAAATATAGCAATATATTTTCATATAGAATGTCTAAATTTTATAATATAAAATATATTATTGGAAAATGAAAATATAACCCTATATAAACGTGAAAACGAAAATGTATAAAAAATATTTATATATTTTTCATGGCCAAAAAAAGTATAGGACAGTGCCAAGGCTTACCAAATATCTGAGAACAACTTGTTTGGTGGATTTCCCATATTTTTCAGCAATATTAACCAATATGGGATCATCAAATTCTGGTGGGGGTGGTGTTATTTTCCTGAACGGCCTCGGCACCATGAAACCAAATGGTGCATACGACATGACGGCTATGCCTTGTCTCAAGCAATATGCTGTTAACTCAAGTTCAGTAAACGTCGGATTTACCTAAAAATATTTGTTTTTTTTGAGGTAAAAATGGGAGAAATTAATTAATTAATGGGAGAAGTTAATAATTAATTAATGGGAGAAATTGATGTTCTTACCTCAATTTGATTAACCGCTGGTCTTATGTTACCGTAGGTGAGGATTTTGTTAATATATGTGCTGTTGAAATTCGATACTCCTATAGAGAGAGTTAGTCCCAATTTTTGAGCTTCCTCCATACCTTTCCACAGAGCCAATGTGTCATATGGTATATCTGTTCCCTAGAAGTATAATTAATTATGTAAGTACCTTACTTATTAAATAATCATTTAAATGCATATATATAAAACACTCGCCATTCTGGGAAAGTTGGAAACGGAATGTCTTAACACTAGGTTCCCTCTGCTTGGAAACTAAAAGAAAAATATTAAAATCGAATAATATTTACCAAGCTCACAGGAAAATGAATGAGAAATAAGTCCACATAGTCGAGCTGTAGTCTTAGCAAGGAACTTCGTAACGATGGAACGACTCCGTCAGTATCATTAACCCTCAGATCTAACTGAAATATATATTTTTAATAAATTTTCATGTTAAGTTAACTTACTTACTATATACTTATAATAGAAATAAGAACTAAATTTAAAAATATATAGACATTGACTAGTAAATATTGCATTTACCATTTACTTTTATTTACTATCTACCTGGCACAGTGGTAAAGAATCCGTCTGCAAGCAATAGTTGAGAGTTCGATTCTCATTCAGGAGGGAAGTCAATTAACAAAGGGAAGTATATTAAAAAAAAACATTTCCCCTGATAACAAGTCCAACGGTAAAATCGAAAGCCAGAGACAAATAGAGTATCTAAACACTAGGTTCTCTCTGGGATGGACTTAAATAAAAAAACATTAATTTACCTTAGTTGTGATAAACAACTCTTCTCTGACCACTAGGCCACGGCTTGTGACATTGTTTATGGCATTACCGATGTCACCTTCGTCATAATAAACTGGTGCTGTGTCAATATGTCTATATCCAGCCTCGATAGCGGTAATAACCGCTTGTTGTATATCTCCTGAATTTCTTATATCCCGATACTGTATACGAAGAAAGATATATAAAAAGCATTCAAAAAGTCCTAGGATTTTGCTTTTTATTGAATTTTAATGGATTTGAACCCGCGCCTTTTGCAACCCCCTCAATTGCTCTGACCACTAAGCCATACGTTCACATCTACCTATATAATATCTTATGCGGAATATGTATTCTTGTTACAATTTATTTATGTTATAAGCATAAGCCGTTACAATATTTTTGTACACATTTTCTAATTTGTATGAAACATTTTCCTTTTTACTTTTTAGGGTTCCGTACCTCAAAGAAAAAATGGGACCACTATAAGATCATTTGGTTGCCTGTCTGTTCTTCTGTCAAAATCATTTAGTTTAAGATTGAGTGGAGATCAAGTTGAAATTAATATTAATTATCCAGGTCCCATTAGCGTATCTAGAAATATTTTCTGGGGGGGGGCCTGGATTTTACCTTTGAAACCTTTTTCCTTTTGAAAGAAAGAAACACAATTATGATACTAACCGGAGTAAATGTGCCCAAAGCAACAAGAGGTATTACGTTCCCGTCGTTTAGAATACTGTATTCAGGATATCTTCCATAGGAATAACTCTCCGATATTACCGTTTCATAATCTTGCTATAAAAATATATAACATAGAGAAGGAATATAGAAAATATGTATAATATAAAAAAGAGAGACTTAATAATTTTAATAGATTAGAAAAAAAAATATAAATTAATTAAAATTTTCAATCACTTACAGCCAGTGCAACAAAAAAACTGGTACATAGAAAAAATAATATCATTTTAAAAATTAATTGTAAAAATTACAATTTAAAAAAAAATCTAATTAAAAAAAAACAATTATTTAATTAATTTTTCAATCTATATATATTTCGCAATATAATAATATGTATTCATTGTCCAATATGTAAAGAATTTAACTGAATGATAATATTCCATACAAATTGTTAACCTGTTTTACGACCATAACTTACACGATTTTAACATAAATATTTATAGTTTCTATTATAATAGATATTAATTAGCCACGACTAAATACAATCAAATAAAACTGACATTAATATTAGTTTTGGACTTTAGGTATTTTGATTAATATATGGAAAATAAATGGAAAATCCAAATATTATTTTTTTTAATATTTGGACGATCACGGTCCGTATGAAGCAGAGTAGGCAAAGGTGTTAAGACATTCCGCTCCCAACTTTCCACCAATTCTGAAGGCATTGCGTATTAATTGGTGTAACTTAACGCCGCTCTTTGCCGCGACACTAAAGCGAAGAAACGAAGATACGAAAAATTTCATTTCCTCGAATGGGAATCGAACCCACAATTTGCCGCGTTTATAGTCACACTCTTGTGGCCCTGCGCTGCGCCTCTAGCCCACGACTAGCACTAAGAATAAAATAAGAAAATATACTTTAAAAAAAATAAACAATATGGAATTTTTTTAAAAAGCTACCCAAACATTACAAAATAAGCTTATTTAATGAATTTACTTTAGTTGTATGCGTAAATTTAGTTTGATATTTGAAAATTTTATATGAAGTTCGTGATATCTTATCTATATAGCCTCAGAGTGCAAAAAGCCTGAAGCTATAGTGGTGCAGCGGCACAAGGAAAACTCTAACGTAACGGTTGTGGGTTCGATCGCCACTCAAGGAAATAAAATATTTATTTACGTTTATATTTCCATTTCTTTGCTCTGGTGTCGAGGCGAAGCGTTTGTGTTCGACCACTCAACACGCAATGCCTCCAGAATTCGGCAGAAAGTAGGGAATGAAGTTTCTTAACACTACGTTCCCTTTGCCTACCCTGATGTGTGCGAGATACAGCGTGACTGATTTTTTTTTACATTCCGACTAAAGGAAATATTTTCATACTCTTCTTTCAGAGCGGTGCATCATCTCCAAACTATTTATCTCAAGGGCTACATTAAAAGTAAGATATAAAATAAAATAAAAACACTATAATTATTATGCTTTAAAAATCATTTATTTATGTATCACAATATACATTTTTATAGATATCTGTAATATTACATCCGAAAAAGTAAAGAAAAATGTCGTTCACATCTTTTAAATCGTCCTTGGGGTACACTTGTATATTTTTATTAAATTCGTTAATTTGGTAAATTTCCTCTCTGGTAAGACGAAAATCAAATAAATCGATATTCTCTATAATATGAGCCTTATTTGTGGAATGTGGGATTGGTAGTGTGCCGCGATCAATCTAGAACAAACAGTATGTAAAGATTTTTTTATTAGGTTTTAGACGGAGAGAATCAAAATACTCCGTTTTCACCACTCTCCGCCCCAATTGAATGTTACTGAACAGAGATGCTTGAAGCGTACATCTTTTTTCATAATGTCAAATGTATAATAACTATAGTAACTTCTTTCTTCTTCTTTAACTTAACGCTAGGATTCAAAAATTACCAAATATCGTAACGCGACTTGCTTCGTTGACTTCCCATATTTCTCAGCAATGCGGACTAATGTTGGATCATCAAAACTTGGTGGGGGAGGTTTAATTTTCCTGAATGGCCTGGGCACCATGAATCCATAAGGTCCATACGACATTACCTCTATGCCCTGCCTTAAGCAGTATGCAGTCAGCTCTAGTTCAGCAAATGTTGGATTAACCTACAAAAAACTATATTCAAAATATATAATTCAAGTTTTGTATTTAAAACCTATAATTACATTAAATCCAATTTAATCAGCTTCACAAGGGTAGGCCGAGGAAGTGTTAAGAAGACACTCCGGTTCCTCCATCTTCGAGATAGGAGGCTTTTGCCTTGGTGCTAGAGCGAAGAAATGAAAATATTAATAAATAATAATTCATTCCCTCGAGTGGGAATCAAACCCTCAACAGTCCCGTTACAGTCTTGTGCCTTTGCGCCTTGACGGCCTTAAATCCTAATTATATACAAGATATGCACAAAAATATTGTTAAAGCCTTTCTTAATACTATTAAAATATCTTATAAAACCTCAATTTCATTAACAGCTGGTCGAACATAACCGTAAGTTAAAACTTTATTAATATGTGTGCTATTGAAGTTGGAGACACCGATGGACACAGCTAATCCCAACCTTTGAGCTTCTTCCATACCATTCCATAAGGCTGAGATTTCATATTCCTCATTATTTTCCTAAAAATATTATTATATGATCAAATTTTTACATTGTCTATTATAAGTAAAAAGATATAGCCAATTTAGATATTCCAGAAAAATACAGTTAATAAAATATATTTGAGATTTTAGTTACACATTTCATCCCTCATGCAGGGAGGTAGCCAGAAGTAACCTAGTCTTAATTGTTCTCCACTATCAGCTCAATTTTCGAGATATTGCATGTGGAGTTGCGGAACTCAACGCTGCTGTTTACCTGTTTACCAGAGCGAGAAATTGAAAATATGACTATTTCCGATTAAAAAATACCCGTATTCATCAATTTTCGGCGACATTTTTTGTTCCCGCTGATTCCAAGATGGTGACGATGAGACATTACTAAAATGTTCACATACATGTCAATAAAACAAATATTTACCAAGCAACGAATAGAGTAAAAAGATGAAGAATTGAGTATAAGATAAAACTGAAATTATTACCATACTCTTAGATAGATGTATAAGAAATAAATCTACATAATCTAACTCAACACTGTCCAGCCAAGTTGACAGAGATTGAATTACGCCATCCGTAGTATTTACGTTTAGATCTAGCTGAAATGTTAAATAATATATAATCTATATATCTATATAATATTATATTTTTCCTTTTATATTTTTTGTGTTCAAATAATAATGTTAATTAATACATAAATTATTTTTTCTACTTATAATCACCCCCCATCAAACATTCCATACCCCACTTTCCGCCCAATTTTCATGGTAGCCTCATGTAAATACTCTTCCACGAGGTTCCCATTTATAAAGAAAAAGTTTCACATATTTTACATAGAATATTTTGCATCGTTAAAGGTAGATAGAAGTAAAAATAAAAGATTAAAATTAAAATAGAAAGGTGGTGACTGCTATCATATTTTGCTACTTTCGGTCTTCGGTCAGAAGACCAAAAGAAATCCAAAATTACCTTTGCAGTTATAAATAGGTCTTCTCTCGTTACAATACCGCGATTAGTGACGTTAAGTATAGCATTACGGATATCCTCATCCACGTGGTACATGGGTGCGGTCTCTATATGTCGGTACCCAGCCTCGATTGCTGTTATAATAGATTCTTCGATGGCACCAGATCTTCTTAAAGATTTGTACTGGTGGAATTTAAAAAAAAGGTAAATTAAAAAAAAAACTTAAATAGATTAATTGTGTATATTTAGTACTAGCGGCCCGCCCGCGGCTTCGCCTGAGTGAACTACGTTATTATTAATTTCAGTGTCCATGAGTACCTACGTCCTACAAGTGACGTCCATGCAAAATTTGAGACTCCTAGCATTTGTAGTAACGAAGTTTCATACAAACTAGCAACCCCAAAAACAACCCCTTACGAGTCGAATATTGCAAACTCCCGTCTTAGCGAGCACCTAGCACATGTAATTTTTGAGATTTCGTGATGAGTGAGTGACCTTTCGATTTTATATATATATATATAGATGATTATATTTTGTTGAAAACCCGACGTTCCTAATACTTTGAAGTAGTCCGTGGTTCCGGGAGACTGAGGTGGCATCCGTCTGTCAGTTGAAATTATATCAAACTACCGCCGACGATTTCTCAATGACCTCAGGTACTGCCCAAAATTCTTGTGGAATGAACTGACTGTATTAGATCTGATGTAGATTTCAAAGTCTTTATTAGTGGATTCATGTGATAATAAGCTTCCAACCATATTCTCTATTTCACTGATCTCAAGAAAAGAAAAAAACAAAAGAAGCTGATTCTACAGTTAAAAAAATCATTTAAAAAGGTTTATAATGTACGCAATTTTCATTTAAATTGTCATTTTTGTAACATACATTTTTCGTTATCGTCACAAACTTCTACAAATTATTAAACATATTTAGTTTAACTTACTTTCGTTAACGTCATTGTTAGGGGTATGCCCACTTTTTAAATTAATGAAATATTATATATATAAAATTAAAAAGTGCGGCGTTAAACTCCACTACCCAATACTCTACATGTTCGAAACATGAAACATAAATATTACTAACTGCTGTAAACGTTCCATAACCAACAATTGGTATGTAATTGCCATCATTAAGCCTCCTGTACTCTGGATATCTTACACTGAAGGAATCATCAGTTTGAGAGATTATAGTAATAGAGTTCTGCTGCAAATAAAAAATAATTTGAAATATTATATACAAATACCGTCATGGCTCAGCGGCACAAGGGCGTGACTGTAAGGCGACGGTTGTGGGTTCGATCCCCATTCGAGGAAATAAAATATTTATTTACGTTTATATTTTCATTTCTTCGCTCTGGCGTCGAGGTTGAGTTCCGTCAACACGCAATGCCTCCAGAATTCTGCGGGAAGTGGGAAATGGAGTGTCTTAACACTAAGTTCCCTCTGTCTATCCTGCTGTGCGGGATAGAGCGTGAAGCTGAAAAAAAAAGATATACAGATGTACTACTATTTTAACTTACTGCAAATGATGCTGATACAAAAATTACGAATAATAGCAAAAAATATATAATTTTGAATACCCGATATTCGCTTTTAATATACGAGTACATGTTGTAGGTTTTTAAGACAAACTAATTATAGTCAATGTAACTGGATATTAAAAAGGCGCAAAAATATAGTGCGAACATTGTAAAATAAATTATAAAATTTTATTTGATTTTAATGTGAAATTTACATTATGATTTATATGGCTTAACCCAAGAAAAACAATATTTTACCAAAATACATATATCGTTGAGACCCTCGTTGCGCAGCGGCATAAGGGTGTGACTGTAACGCGACGGTTGTGGGTTCGAACCCCACTCGAGGAAGTGAAATATTTATTTACGTTTATATTTTCATTTCTTCGCTCTGGTGTCAAGGCAAACCGCGGCGTTGAGTTCTACCACTCAACAAGTAATGCCTCCAGAATTCGCCAGAGAGTGTGGAACGGAGTGCCTTAACACTAGGTTCACTTTGACTACCCTGCTGTGTGCGGGATACAGCGTGAAGCTGATTTTTTTTTACAAATATATTATGTTTCACATTTGTACCTATACATAGGCAAACTTAATAGTAAGAAAAGGAAAGATAAGTAACTAAGAAAAGATTAGTAACTTGTAAGTAAAGTATCTATCTTGTAGTGTTTTAGATATCACCAGTATAATTTGTTTTACTGAAAACATGTTTGGGTCCTTCCAACTTGGCTCCAAAATTTTATGAATATTTTTATTATGTTTCTAACAACACGAATATGAAATTAAAATTTATTGCATATTAATACTATGTTTTTATATTATTTTTTTTACATTATTTTTAAGTAACATTTATATTTTATGAAAAAGATTAGACACTTTACAATAAATAAATAAATTTATATTAAAAAATTAATTTTTAATATGTAAATAGGCAAATTATAACAAACAATTTAATATTTTATCAGAAATTTATTACAAAAATCACGTCTTACTCTTATAATAAAGTTATTGTAAAATTCCATACAAATAATACAAAAATTAAGGTTCCCAAAATGGATAATTGGGATAATCCTTCCAGGAGTCTATTTCAATCACGCGAATGTTTCTATTGAAGTTGCTTATGGAGTTTACTTCAGATTCAGTCAGGTTGAAGTCGAATAAATCGATGTTTTGGGCTATTCTCTTCTTATTCGTTGATTTGGGGATTGGGGTCAGGCCACGTTCAATCTGAAATATAATTATCGTAATATAAGTATCGTATAGCAGAAGCAATAGGTGAAAGAGA
Source organism: Heliconius numata (assembly GCA_016802625.1). Taxonomy (NCBI): domain Eukaryota; kingdom Metazoa; phylum Arthropoda; class Insecta; order Lepidoptera; family Nymphalidae; genus Heliconius; species Heliconius numata. Next base: position 260,191 of record JAEBDU010000108.1, on the reverse strand, counting down.
GAGAGAGGGAGAATAATTGAAAAAAATCTATTAGTAATTAAGTTATAAACTGTCGTATTTAACTAGTTTGGAAAAACATCTGTATTCATATCAGCTTTGCCTGATATCCCGATTATGGCGGGACGTCTCCAATGGAAATATAAACGTAAATAAATATTTGTGGGAATCGAACCCACATCCGTCGCGTTACAGTCACACCTTTGTGCCACTAAGCCACAACGGCCTCTATTGTTGTATTAGTAAAAAATAAAAAATAAGAAATTTTTAACATACCAAATATCTTAAAACTATTTGACTTGTAGTTTTCTTATACTTGTTCGCCATCTCCAGGAGTAAGGGGTCATCAATACGAGGTGGAGGAGCATTAGGAGTATTACGTGATACTAGGAACCCAAATGGACTGTACGCCATCACTGCTATGCCTAAGTTTTGACAATGCTTTACTAGAGGTTCTTGAGTCATTGTTGGATTCACCTGGAAAAGGTTTTATTGTCAGTAAATAATAAGATATGTTAATAAATAACTTTTTTAGGAAACTCATATAATAAATTAAGCAAATTAAAAACAATTGGTTACGAGTCAGACTCGCCCACCGATTCCGTTCAGTTCCTTAGTTCAGATTCAGTTCATTTCCGTTCAGACAGCTTCCGTTCCAATTTCAGGATTGTAGGTCAACGGGACGTTAAGATATATGTCCCGATAAAAATTGACAAATTTATGTTTACGGACATTATGCACTCATTTTGTATGAATTGAACTATAAACATACATCCTATAAGGGTTCCAGTTTTAGATTTGGAGGTAAGTAACCCTAAAAAAATAATTTTCTTTTTTTTTCAAGAAATTACTCGATCTTACCTCGAATTCATTGACAACTGGCCAATGTTTGCAATTGGCGACCAACCTGTCGATTTGTGAGCTATTGAAATTGGACACACCGATTGACTTGGCCAAACCTAATTCCTTAGCTTCCTCCATTCCTTTCCAAGTTTCCAAGTAATCGACATCATCTGGACTTCCATCAGCCTAAAATATTAATTCCTATATAACTTCTGATCTAAGCTCGTAGTATTATAAAATAAATTTCTGAAAGCTAGCTATCTAAGAAACTGGAAGATTTTTAATATTTTCATTTCTTCGCTCCGGAGTAGAAGCGCGGTCCTGAGTTCAGCCATTCAACACGCAAAGCCAGAATTCGGCGGAAAATGAGGAACGGAGTGTTTTAACACTAGGTTCCCTCTGCCCACCCTGCTAACGTGACGCTAAAAAAAGTATGAAAGCTACGTACCTTTTCCGCGACAGGGAAATGAATTAGATAAAGATCAACGTATTCCAAACCAAGATTTTTTAGAGATTCTTTCAGAGCGGGCACTACTTGTTCCTTGCGATGTTTGTCGTTCCATAACTGAAATAGATTTCATTTATATATACGAGTACTTTTAAAATTTATAACCATATCTTTAAAAAAATGTAGCATTCTAATTAATTATATTATTTTATTATTTCTTATTCCTTCTCCTTTTTCTTCAAATGATTTAATAATTTTATTTTTTTTTATTGTATGTATTTTCAATTTCAAAAGTAATAAAAATAAAAAAGAAAATTTTATTTTTCTGTGTTTACAAATTAACATTTCTAAGAGATCTTTCCACAATCTAAATTCAAAATAAAAAGTCATAGGCTTTACCTTAGTGGTGATAAATAACTCTTCCCTTGTCACCAGCTTGTTGGCTATAGCCTCAGCAACAGCTTGCCCGACCTGAGGCTCGTCGAAGTATATGGCTGCGGTATCTATGTGCCTGTAACCTGCTTCTATAGCCCAGTATACTGCATGGCGAACCTCGTCTACTGGTGCTGACTGTAATACGAAAAAACGTAAATTAGATTGGCCAACTATTACCAGATTTCTGAACAGAGTGGTAAGAGAGGGGGGGACCTTGATCGACCTTCGAAATCATAGTATTTATTATATAGGCTATGAAGGAAGGTACCTACTTGAAAACAAGAGGTAGCCCCAGACGACATATTTGAAGAATTTGATGGCAATGAACAGTATCGTTTGGTGCTCCTTTCTCTTTGGCTTTCACGACAATTATAAAAGGAGATGCTAACTAACGAAGTAGACTTTTCGGTACGACAAAAGTAAAAAAAGAGAACCAATTAAAGAAGCACGCTATTTTTAATTACCTTTTAGTATTTTTGCTGATATAATACAAATAAACACCAGCTTCACTAAGATTTATTCCAATTAATTATTTCCATGGTGTAGGTAACACATAATATCTACCATTAATAAGATGTTTTTCTATTATTATTTCGATTTTGAACTTTACAATGTGCTCTTAACTATGATGTGGTGCATTTAATACTTCATTATGTCGTTGTCTCGTCAACCGCAAAGTATTCTATTAATGAATGCTAAATATTTATGGAATGAGTTTTCTGCGAATAGTTCATAATTCATTAGATATATATTTATCATGATATTTTTTTATATTCGTTGAATTCCGCCAGTCAGAAAAGTCGCCAGAGGAAATGAAATATTTATTTATATTGTCATTTCTTCGCTTTGGTGCCAATGCAAAGCGCGGCGTTGAGTTCTGTTACTTAACACCACCGCCCGCAATGCCTCCAGTACTCGGCAGGAAATGGGAAACGGAGTGTCTTAACACTAGGATCCCTCTGCCTACCTTCCTATGTGCGGGATACACCTTGAAGCTGATTTATTCTCTATTTCTATCTCTTGAACAGATAAGTACTCAGACCATCTGTCGATCGAATTACACTCTGTATATCAACATACATGTTGTTCTTATATACCCAAACAAGATTATATAAGTAAGCAATACGTTAGGAACTTCAATACATTTGTTTGAACTTCAATCATCTCTTAGGCTATGGGGGTCAACGCCACGAAAACTTGTTTAGCAGGATATTTACTGGTTAAACCACCACCATGTCTATAGAGCTATTAAAGTTACGTACGAGACCTAAAAAACTCTTACTAGGTCTGGTCTAGATGATCTCTTCAGGCTATAGGCATTCTATTTTCTTGAAGATAATGATATACTAATACTATGGCAATTAACGAGTGTATGAGGCCGTAAGTCCTTATTTAAAATAGTTAAAATTTACAAATTAGTTATTTTTATCTAAGATTGTTATTAAGATTCAAAAAAACAAATACCCACCTCACTGGCAGTGCCTCGACCAGTTCCAAGTGCGACAACTGGCATTTTGTTGCCATCATTGAGCTCGATGCAGGGCGCCTTTACTGCTAGCTGAAATATATTATATATAATATTATTATATGAAAAATTAATTGGAAAATAATATAAAGAGGTATTAATTATAAACCAGTGAATATGATAAAGTATTATGAAAAATTACCTATTTTATAAGTCAATATAAAGAAATATATTAAATTTGGAATATAATCATAAGAGAGACTGGTGAGTAATGGTTAACGAATATAATATATATACTTTAATTTGAGCATTGTTTTTATGTGGAACTTTTTCATCAGCTTCACGCAGTATCCCGTATACAGCAGGATAGGTAGAGAGAGAGGGAAATTCAGTGTTGAGATATTGTTCCCAACTTTGCACCGAATTTTTCGTGGCATTCCGTGTGGAGTGAACTTAACGCCAGGCTTTTGCCTTGGTGCCACAACGAAGAAATGAAATAAAACATTTAAGTAAATATTTAATTATTTATAATATATAATAAGTTAATTCGAATATTTAAATATTAATTAATTAAAATAATAAACGACGACAGGCAAGATCTACATTTGACAACCTTCACGGAGCAACAGTTCATGATCTTCCTTATACATCTTTTAGTTCCTTTTAGTAATGTCAAGTTTAAAAGTTAGCATAATATAGAAGTTTAAAAAAAATGTTGGTTCTTTTAAACATATTGATTGTATTAATAAAATAATTGTTTTTGACAATATTCGTTGTGAGGAGAACAAGCGTGAAGTCTATAAATGCGTTAGGTTGTAGATTCGATTCCCACTCGAGGAAATGAAAAATTCCATATCTTCATTTCTTCAGGAACGAAGTGTCTTAACACTAGGTTTCCTCTGAATATCCTATTGTGTGGGATACAGCGTGAAGCTAAAAAAAAAAAATATTAGACTATGGTCTCTATTTTTTTAATTGTATATAGTAGATACATTATTTATTTAATATGTATTTTAATTTAATATAATGGCACAATAATTGTAACATACAAACATTGAAAATAAGATTACAAAGTTTTTCTTGTTAAATTAAATAATAGATAAGCGACGTATTCAATTTTAAAATGTCAAGAGCAACTTTAGAATTACAATTAGTTAATTCTATTTCTATTGGAATTACAATATATAAACATTTGCTATTTTTATTGCAAATTTGCACAACGATGTCGAAAAACTTACATATTTAAAGTCGACCTTCTTTTTTTAAGAATATGAATTTTATCATTATTATTATCTTATATTAATTAAAACATTTAGTTTAAATCTTATATATATTTTTTTTATATTGTATTTGAATAAGGAATATTTTAAAATTAAATTTGAACAAAAACAAACAAAATATACTACATTGTTTATTACTAAAAGAAAATATTCATAAGTAAGAAAAAATCCTAAAATCAAATCTGTGCAACCGTCTACATCTATCTTCAGGGCGGCCACGACTTGTTGGGTGTACTATACCATTATATATTGTGCAACTTTGAATTTATTAATAATGTTAAAAATAATACGCTTAAAAGCTTTGCACTACATTTAGTATACCCAAGTTAACTATAAAAACTTAAAAAACCAGTTTTATAAAACTAGTTCTAATTTGATAAACGTTAAGTTAAGTAACTTTAAACTAAAAGGACAGAGTTAACTTTTAGTAGGACGAGGAGCTGTCTGTGGAGGCCGTATATTATCTTCTATCTATATATATAAAATCGAAAGGTCACTCACTCATCACGAAATCTCAGAAACTACATGTGCCAGGAATCTCAAATTTTGCATAGGAGTTACATATAGGACGTAGGTGCTCGCTAAGACGGGAATTTGCAATATTCGACTTCTAAGGGTTTGTTTTTGGGGTTGAAAGGTGGTATGAAACTTCGTTACTACAAATGCTAGGAGTCTTAAATTTTCCATGGAAGTCACTTATAGGACGTAGGTACTCATGGAGACAGAAATTAATAATAACGTAGTTCACGCAGGCGAAGCCACGGTCGGGCCGCTAGTATGAGTATATAATTCATATGAGATACGTCAGTTTACTATAAGAAGAAAAAGTTATAAATTTCACTTCTTTCTGAAATTCTTTGTAATCTATACAATATTTCAAGACAATTTTAAGCATTTTAATTTACATAATTTAATATGTTATTATAAAAAATAATTAAATAGCAAAAACCAATACTTATTTAAATACATCCACAACGTAACTAACGAGAGTATCTTATAATACCATCATTATGTATTTTACCCAACTGAGAAGTAAAAGTCGACCTTTGATCTTTCACCTGGTATTCTATACAATAGCCTTAAGACATATTTTATTTATTTATTTATTTATTTAATTATTTTAAGTTGGGAAACAAACAGCATTTTTACAGTACTTTTTAGTAAAATACATATCCATATTCCAACTGCCAATAAAGTTTCCACTTATACATAAAACATGGAGTGAATATGTTGCTAATTAACAATTAAAAATTAAATTTACTGTCTACAGAGAAAAAAAAAAACAAAGATTTTTACGAATGAAAGGTTAAGGTTTACATTAGGTTAGGATTTACAGAATTTTGAATTTTGTCAATGATCTTACATGAAAACTGCATCAAACTACTATGAAAAATGTCAATATCACTAAAGCAATTATTGTTTGCCCTACAAGATCTTAGTATAAAACAATTTTGGGCATAATTGGTTTTTCGAGCAGAAATGTAAAAGGTGTCCCTAGATCTGGCACTAAAAGTTGGGCATTTTATGTGAATATTACTTAGCAGATAATTGGAATCTATAAGATTGTGTAACAATTTATACAAAAAAATTTGATCTCTATATCCTCTTCGTTTTTTTAATGATAGTATATTTAGGTTATGAGAGTTATCTAATTTAAGTTTGTAAAGTAATCGCCGTATAAATTTATTTTGGACACTTTCAATTGCAAATACATATTTATCATACTGTGGGTTCCAGACTGGCGAGGCATACTCTAAGTAAGGTCTAACATATGAATTATACAAAAGCTTAAATGTATGTATGTTCTTGAAATCACTCCCCTGTCTAAATATAAAACCGAGCATTTTATATGCTTTTCCTATAATATTCGCAATATGTTTGTCGAATAAAAGACCGGCGTCCAATAATACACCAAGATCCTTAACAATGGAGACTCTTTTTATTTTCCTGTTGCGAATCAGATAATCAAATAGAATGGGAGATTTCTTTCTACAAAAACTAATTACACAACATTTGTCAAGATTTAGAGATAATTGATTAGACGCGCAGTATTTATCAAAATTGACTAGATCCTCCTGCAGTTTAGTGCAATCCTCTTGATCTCTTATAATTTTGAAAATTTTTTGCATCGTCGGCATAAAGAAGTATCTTAGAATATTCAAAAGATTGTATAATATCATTGATAAAAATGTTAAAAAGAAGAGGTCCAAGATGGGAACCCTGTGGTACACCAGAAGTAATAGGCACAAAACTAGAAGTGAAGCCCCTCACAGCCACAGCTTGAGTTCTATCTCGGAGATAAGACTCAAGCCATCTTAGAAGATCACCATGTATACCAGCTTGTTTAATTTTGTCAATTAACAAAGAATGTGAAATTTTGTCGAATGCTTTCGAAAAGTCAGTATAGATAACATCGACTTGATACCCACTATTCATAGCGTAGAGGACTTCATCTAGAAACTCACAGAGGTTAGTTTCTGTGGAGCGTTTGTTTATAAAACCGTGTTGTTGCGGGATTAGTTGAGGACGTATAAGAGGAAATAGATTATCGTAAATAATTTTTTCTAATAATTTGGGAATAACAGAAAGTTTTGATATTCCACGATAATTTTTAACATTTTGCTTATCACCACTTTTATAGACTGGGACAATAATAGACCTTTTCCAAATATGAGGCAAAGACCCTGATTGTAAAGATTTTGAAAACAATATGTGTAATGGAACAGAGATTTCAGAACTGCAACATTTTAAAAATATAGGATGTAATTTATCAGGCCCAGAACCTTTAGAAAGGTCAAGTTTCAAAAGATACTTTTTTATGATCTCACGAGTAATACTGACATTATTAATAGAAAGATTATTCTCCGAAGCACAATTAGTTTCCCCAACTGCAATTCTTGTATTAACTTCAAACACAGATTGGAAGTAAGAGTTGAAAGTGTTGGCAATAGCCTGGCCATCAGAGGAGATTTGATCGTTAAAAACTATGCTGTCAGGAATACAATCATTCACTCGTTTTGACTTGACAAAGGACCAAAATTGTTTTGAACTGTAACGAATGTTGCTTTCAGCTTTATCAATAAACCGAGCATAGCATTCCAACTCCATATGTTTTGTCTCATGCCGTAGATCAGAAAATATTTTATAGTCACTACTTCTGCCGTAAATCTTCCATTTCCTATGCAATTTAAGTTTTTTATTTACTAGTTTTATTAAACGTCTAGAGTACCAAGCTGGAAATTTGTTATTGCTGTATACAGTTTTAGTTGGAACTAATTTATCAACAACATTATTTATTAAAAGGTAAAATCTATCAACTGCGTCCGAGACATTGTGAGAAGAGAGTTGTTGGACCCAATTAATTTTATTTAATTCAGAGTTAATGGCCTCATAGTCGGCATCATGGAAACGATGTACAATGCGTGGAGGCTCTCTCAATAATTTGTGAGGGACACCTTCCTCCACACTTATTAAAAGAGTTGGATGATGGCCATCTTCAGGTAGTGATAATGGGTCAGTCCTCGCAACAACACAAGTGGAATTGGATAAAATGAGATCCAATAGCCTATTATACTTATTAAAAATGGAATTGTATTGTCTCCATCCGGTGATTGACATGAATGCGAACAATTGTAAGATTAGGTTATTGTCAGAGGGATTCTGAATAGCGAGGTGCTCATCAGACTGTAACAACCACCTTGCTTCGCTAATATTGAAGTCACCTAGTATAATAAAGTTATCGCTGCGGTTATTAAAATAAAGGTCCGACATGTGTTCAAAGAAAATCGCTTCAGAGTCGCGTTGTTTCGGATTTTGGGGGAAATAACAGCAAAATAGGTGGAACTTTTTACGATATGAGCCTTGCCCAAGAATCAAACTAAGGCTCGTTATATCAGCGTCAGGTAATTGAGGGGGCGCGCTGGGGTGTTGAATATCATTTTAAGTACATTTAGATATTTAAAAATAAAAAATCTGCTTCACGCTGTATCCTTCACACAGCAGAGTTAGCAGAGGGAACCTAGTGTTAAAACACTGTGTTCCCCACCTTCCGCGCAATTTAGGAGGCATTACGTGTTGAATGGCGGTACTTAACCGCATTTTGTCTCTTCACCAGAGTGTAGAAATGGAAATATATATTTTAAATAAATATTTTATTTCTTCGAGTGGGGATCGAACCCACAACCATCGAAACACACTGTGCCACTACGCCACGACTGTTTAAGTATTTTTTTTACTTTTTTGACAAAAAAAAAAATAATAAATCTATGACAAATACCAGTTTTTAGCAATTAAAAACATACTCGTATACTTAAAATATACCAAATCCTATTCAGGATACGTTTGGAATTTCGCAATTGTATGTGAATTACAATTCTTTGAGCGTTCTCAATTGTTCTATTGACCGATTTTGATGAAGATTTATTAGGCGTGATTTTTTGGTTTCATTATTTATATTATTGTTTATTAACGTAAAGACTAATAGATATATATTTTATAATAATTGTAATTAACTCTTTTAATATAATAATTAACATATGAACTTATTTCCTTTAAATTTCCCTAATAAACGAAGAGAACCTAGTGTTAAACTCTGCTAAAATGTTAGCAAGCTGCTTTACGCAACGAAACAAATTAGGTACACAAAAACTTAAATAAATAGATATATTTTTTGCTTATTATATATAAAGTATCTTTAGAAATAAATTAACATATTAATTTTACACTTCTATAAAACATACAAACATAATCGAAACGTAGTCTACTATATAATACAAGTTTTTTATTTTATTTTATTTTTAAGCTATTTAATAAGCTTTTCACATCGACTTTTCTAAAGCTTTAATTAGGAAATATCTCAGAAAATCGTACAAACGCAGCAAAAATACACTTTTACAAAGAAAATGACTTGAAAATTTTAATATTTTCTCCCCAAGCCTACATTAAAATAATGCAATTTAATTATTAATAATAAAATAATAACTTATTTAGATACTTACAGCGACTCCAAACAATAAAGTAACAATAAATAAAACACCCATGTTGACCGATCTAACGCCAAGACCGGACTGGCTGGTGCCATCTCAAATGATCATATATATGTATATTTATATATACAATATATAATATACAAAAGCGAAACAAAATCCTTGTTTGTTTTGTATAATGTAGATTGAAAAAAAAACAGCCATTTGTTTTAATTTTTTCATTGACATATGACGTCTATGTACTAGTAGATTTTTTTCTGGCTCCCCACTTTCTGGCGAATTCTAGTGTTTGCGTGTTGAGAGACGGAACTCAACGCCGCGTTTTTCCTCGACACCAGAGCGAAGTAAAAAGAAGTAAAAATTTCATTTCCTCGAGTGGGAATCAAACCTATAATCTGAACTGAACTGAACTGATCTCAAAATGCTGGCCACGATGCTCATGGTAGATATTTCATTAGAATTTATAAAATGCAAATAAAAATAATAACATTTTAAAACATTCAAATATTCGTTATTTAATATTAAATATATAATTTTGCGCGAGTGCAGATTATTTTTAAATTAATTCAATTTTAAATTATATCTCTTTAGTTATTTAAAGTATTTTAATAATACGGAACTGTGAATTAGGTGTATAAAAACTTTATTCATTAAAATTAAATCTTAAGAAGCCAGTCGTGGCGGGACACAAGCGAGTGACTGTAAACAATACTGGCTGTGGGTTCGATTCCCATTCGAGGAAATTAAATATGTAATATTCTCATTTCTCCGCTCTGATGTCTAGATTAGATTCCCTCTGCTTACCCTGCTGTGTGCGGGATACAGAGAGAAGCTGAAAAAAATCTTAACGTTCTATGTAAGTTAATAGTTATATAAAACTATAAATCTTAAAATATTGTAATAATAACGTATTTATGATTATATCATTAGCTATAAGGTGTGATATAAAATAATAATATTAAAAAGTAATTTATTTGACTTATTACTATTACTATGTATAACAAAATATATTTATTTACATTTTGTTACATTTTATATATATTTATAATGCAACGATTGTGGGTTCGATTCCCATTCCTGTGAATTTATTGGTTTCATTTCCTTTCCTTTAAAGTGAGGAGTGCTTTAATTAACAACTAATTATACGTACCTACTCATATTTACGTCAAATTCTCAAATAATCTACATATTTTTTGGCTTTACCTTGTATCCCGCACATAGCAAAATAGACAGAGGGAACATGGGAAGACACTACCGATTTCCACTTTCCGCCGAATTCTGTAGGCATTGTGTGTTGAGTGGCGGAATTCAACGCCGCGCTTTGCCTTGTTACCAGAGCGAAAACATGAAAGTATTAAATATGTCATTCCCCCGAATGGACTTTGAATCCACATCCATCGCTTTTAAAATCACAGGCTTGTTCCCCTGCACCAATAAAATAAAACGAGCTATTTTACATTGAATGAAACTTTGACTTTGATTTTTGAAAAAAAATCAGAACCCCCAATGCCCACTATCGCAGGTAATTGTGCGAAAGCGTAAGCAAATTTCTTATAAAAGAAATTAAAACTATTGAGCAATTTTAACAAATTTAAAATTTGTTGTTTCCGCTTACCGCGCATACTTACCCCGAAAAGTCAAAATTCAAAGTAATTACCACCGAGTCCGAAGTAATAAGCATATAACATAATAACAAATTGCACTCACGTCTATCTGAATATATGTTCTATTAATATTAATTAACTTACCAGCCAGTAGATCACGATTTCACAAGTAACACAATTTTTTAAAAGTCACTCACCCACTGCGCTTACTTACCCCGATATAACCATATACCAAAGCTATAATTAACAACGGAAACTTATTAATAATTTATATAGGTATTTACGGTTCATACCTTCATTATTATAAGAAATGATAATGAGGAATTCTTTGAAGATGGTGTGGCTTACAAAGGTCACTGTTTAAAATCTGAACTTTCTAGATATTACTTTAGTTTAGACCTGAACCAGTGGCAAACCAGCCACCTTTTTATACAAGTAAATACTATTATTGCACAATCTTTTTCTTAACTAATAATGTCCTCGAAATTAGACAATTAATTTCTCTTTATAGAGGCCGTTGTGACGCAACGGCACAAGGGTGTGACTGTAACGCGACGGTTGTGTGTTCGATCCCCACTCGAGGAAGTGAAATATTTATTTACGTTTATATTTCCATTTCTTCGCTCTGGTGTCGAGGCAAAGTGCGGCGTTGAGTTCTGCCACTCAACACGCAATGCCTCCACAATTCGGCATAAAGGGGGGAACGGAGTGTCTTGACACTAGGGTCCCTCTGCCTACGTCTACTGCCTTACTACTTTGATAATATTTTGATGAAAGTTTATGAATAAACTGTATTAGTGATATATTAAACATTAATTTCATATATTAATTACAAATTACTTAGATAGATGCGGGTTCAAATTCAACTGCGTTCTACATTTTTATACTATTTTGCTATTTATAACACCAAATGAGTTTCTATTAATTAATCGCCTGAATTTTAATATGATTGCCTAAGAACATACTTTGTTTTATTAACTTAACTTCACGCTTTATCCCTTAGCGGGATAGTTAGAGAGAACGGAGCGCCAAACGCTACGGTGTCTGCATACCTCTTTCGCCTCGTCCACTATCATCAACCTCTTCATATATGCCCCCGGGGGGTCTTTATGCTTTTTCCGTGACTATCCTCCAGTATCTTTGATACTGTGTTTTCGAAGTTCAACTGAGGTCTCCGCCTAGCTCTCTTACCACTTATGTGTTTTATTATAATTAAGAAAAACAAGTTATTTAACCTAAGTTATACAAACATACAAGATCGTCATAATCATTATAAAATTCCACTATGTGCATAATTAGAGAACTCAACATATGTAGTTTTGCTTATTGTATTTTATGAATTCTCAATTCTCATATTTTATGATATTGTATTGGTAAGGTATTTGTTGTTTATTCACACACTGAGAATACTATAGATATATAATAAATATCTTTTTTAGCTTGTTTGTAGACACCAGGGAACCTTGTGTAATTTTTTACTGGAGCCAAGGATTCTTCCATAACTCCGGTGGCAGGAGTCTGCTAGACACGTCTCGGAGTCCAGGGTGGTGGGTCACTTCTTCTCTCCTCCTGGCACCAAGGTAAACATGCAATGCCTCGAAAATTTTCCAGAAAAAAGTGGGGAACGGAGTGTCGTAACACTAATTCTATCTCGCCATATGCGGGATACAGCGTGAAGATAAAAAAAAGGAAATAGACTTTATTTAAAATCTCAATATTTCATTAATTTTATTTAATTATTATCAATTAGCCTTTCCTCAGTCAGCAAGATATAAATGGAAAAGCCAAAATATCAACCAATAAAAAGCGAAAGTAAATCAACAAACAAGTTCGCTTTTGCAATAATATTAATATGAGTGACATGTCCTTAGTTTATTAATAAACAGAGAAAGCGTCAGACTACAATGAATGAAATACAAATAAATATTTAGCTACCTTTATAAGAGGCCAGTCGTACCGTAGTGGTATAAGGGTGTGACTGTAACGCGTCGGTTATGGGTTCGATCCCCACTCGAAGAAGTGAAATATTTATTTGCGTTTATATTTCCATTTCTGCTCTGGTTTCGAGGCAAAACGGCGTTGAGTTCTGTTACTCAATAAACAATGCCTCCAGAATTCGGCAGAAAGTGAGGAAGTGAATCTTAACACTAGGTTCCCTCTGCCTACCCTGCTGTGTGCGGGATACAGCGTGAAGCTGATTTATATATTTTTGAGTATCGTCTTCGGTATTCAGAATCAAACAACGTTTCAGTTTGCATTTTAAGAATGTCATCAAACCAGGTTGCGTGCCAGATTCATTACTTTCACCTAACCTTAGGGTATATTCACACGAAACTATATATTGTTCAAAATTGGCCTAAGTCTCGTTTTTTATTATTTTATATGTATTTATTGTCTTTCTTAATTTTTTTGTATGTACATGAATAAAACTCAGTTAATATAAAAACAATAGATTATATTAAATAATAAGTATGTCGATAAAAAAATATAAATAATATATATTTTTTAACATCTTATATAATAACAATAATATACTGCTTCGCAATCTAAGTATTTTTCCTTAATGAAGCTTCTTTTTTTTAATAATACACTCCATTTGCCATATCTCAATTCATATAAAGATACTTGTTTATAGTTATGTATGTTCATCGCACAATATAATAAAGAATTAATTAAAAATTTAAAATGTATTTCAAAAACCTGCTACAAACAAAATTAATTTTTTATATGGATTTTTAATACGGTACTTATACTTTTCTTTGCGTACATCCTACTACCATATAAATAAATAGGTCAATTTGATCGATTAGAAACTTTTCGAACCAAAAAAAGACGATTTCGATCCTAATTGAAAATTTAAATGCAAAACGGATTGAGACACCCATACAAATAATCATCCTTACTTGATGGCCTTCGAGGTAGTTAAATTTTATATATATTTCCTCAATAATAATGTAAATTAGTTTGCATTTTTTTTTTTTCAATTCACGAACATGTACTTAATTCTTGTAATAATAACTTATGGTTCATCTATGATTTTTTTTTCATTCTTCTCGTTACTTTAACAGAATTATTAATTAGAACCTATTTCTATGCTTTTAATATGTTAAAATTGTTCTCTTAAGTCCCATTTAAATTTAAATAGAGCCATAAAGGAATTAAAATGAAGAAATAACTAATTTAAAACTAATGTACTGTTTATACTTTATAATTGGAAAGTTGGTACGACCCATTACGCTTTTAGGATCCGTCCGAAGGATTGTCCGATTAACCAAAAGTGGCAAATTTACAGAACTTAGTGACGCGACTCTTTGTTGTAGACGTATGGAGAAAAAAATATAAATTGTAGTTACAACATTGAAATCACTCATTATACTTATAAAACATTTATCCAAATGAATAAAAAATGCAAAGAATTACAATAGGTTTTTCCCACTTCTTCTAACACAGTTATAATCAACACAGCTATAAGCAATCAAAACTGGTTTATCTTCATACGTTGTTTTTTTATAACATTTTTTTCTATTTATAATATTATTTGTATTGAATTATTAGCAGTAATTTACTCATTATTACAACTAAATCTGTTTTAAATTACGACACACTAGAATCAGCGACGTTAAACGCATAAGTTTTCACGCCACTGCCCAAAGTAACAGTAAAATATGCAATCACGTCTTAACAGTTATCCATATACTTATTGGAATACACAGTCGGTGACAGTTCTGCGTGAGCTCTCCATTCGCTCGAGCGGCGACACTCTGTCACCTTGTGTTATATTTAGCAATGAAGTATATTTAAATACTGCTGCCTTTATAAAAATTAAAAAAAAAAAAACAATTTGACACTAGCTTTTTGTTGGCGGGAAATATAAAAAATGAGGCGCCATCTTTTATTTTCGTTTGTACTGTTATGTGTGATTGCGGTGTGTGAAATGAAGACCAAAAAAATGGATTATCCAACGGAAAAAGAACTGGCATTGCAAAGAAAAGAAACTACGCCTGTGGATTTTACAAGGCTTTTGGTTATGAGACTTGTTTACGGTCTCGCTAAGGTCATGGGTTTTGAAGAACCTGTGAGTGAGATTCTGAATGGGGCGCTTGTACCTCCAGGGGCTGATGATGAAGACGATTTTGATGATGTTGATGATATTTTTGATGATTATTGAAACCAGGTTGGATATTTATTGAATATGTCGTAATTTTTTATGTATCTCAAATGTTTAGATCGTAAAATCAATACCAAATGAGTGGCATTTACCTATTTATTTATTTATGTAGCTTAACTTTATCATATCATATTCATAAGGAATGTTTTTTTATTATAGATTAATATTATTTATTGTAAATTATTATATATTATTATATAGTATTTTATTAATTAGTTTGACAATGTTTTTGTTTATTATTTATTATGTAATTACTAAGAGCTATTTAACTATTTTGGTTTCCGCGTCGAGTTCCAATCAACACACAATGTCCCCTGAATTCGGCAAAAAATGGAGAACGGGGTGTCTTAACACTAAGTTCCCAGGGTCCTCCTCTGCCATGTGAGGAATACAGTGAAGCTAAGCTAAGATATATTTGTTACAATTAAAGACGTTTATGGCAGTATGAAGTTCGTTAAAGAGCCAATTTTAGCATAATTATGTTTTCTACATCTAAGACAGAATAAGTACTGCCTTACGTACCGTATATAGTGTAGAGTACTTCTAGGCAAAAATAGAAAGCCAAATTTTATTGTTAATAATTTCTCTCTGTTAAATGACTGTAGGTAATTAATTTTAATATACGCAGTACCTGGTAGATGTAATAATTTATTTATTTATTTATTATCGTACACCATGTAATCTTTGTAAATATTAAATTATCACTTTCAGTTTGTCTTTTATTTATTTACATTTTTTTATGTAGAAATTATATTAAACAGTAATAAATTATAATATAAAATATTGTTACCACTTTTATACTAAATGTCATCGCTGTAATAAACTGAAAACGAAATAAAAATAGTGAAGAAAGCTTATTAGCTTTGAGTGACTCATTGAGGTTCACGTTTCGCGTGACCTTTAAATAGGAAATGTCATTATCATACACTCCAAAACCGCCAATGTTGCCTAAAATCTAATTTGGCAGCGTGCAGAAAAATATAATTTTTAATATCTTGACTTGATTGTATACCTTTGAAGTTAATTGAACACATTTTTAAGGCCTAGTTTTTACGTGACGCTACGCCCGCGGGGTCATATGGAAATAGATACAACGTGATGTTATATTATAGCTTTTCTCGTCAAATGGGCTAATTAACGCAAAATATTTAATACCATTAGCAAATTCACATTAAATTATTTTAAAAAATCCGACTGCATAAAACTAAAAACAACAAAAAAAGAACGCCTTAGTTCATCAGGATTGGTATCTACAACGCCACATACACACATGCATAATTTATAGACCAATAAACACATTACCCTCTTTTACACTGTACAGTCGGATAAAAAAGATGGGTCAGTAATCAATAGAGTAAGTTAATAGAATATTTATTGCATGAATCACCCGACGTTGATGATCCAGTGAAAGTAATTTTTACTCATGCGCGTGACTTAATCTCTGATGCTATTCTTTTTAATGCTTCACCAATAAAAAATTGTGTCAGAAGTATAATATACATCGAAAATATCGCGCTCTTACTGTTTTTATATAAAATACCGTTCGCAAAAAACTGAATTCATCGATTTAAGATCGAATAGCTGTTAGGCAATTAAATGTTAATAGATAATTTTTCTCACTGCATCTACGAGTATTAGTAGCACTACAAAGTATGTATAATATATATTTTAGATTTCTACAATCCACTGTTTGCGGTTACAAGCTTCTATCCAAGTTCGATAACCTTGCTCTTCGAAGTAAGGACGAGTTTTGCTTGACAGCGGCACATTTATGTGGATCTGTGACCACATATGTAAATGTGATTACATATGTAGATATGTAATCAAATGTGTAGAGAACTAAAAAAATTACTTCACACACTAAGTTGGAAACACCAAAAAAAACAAAATGAAAAGAGAAAAAAAATATCAATTCCTCCTGATATATTGCATTGATACTAACGGAATGAAAGATCTACCTATCCTTTATCTAGGACAATCTATTTGAAATTGTATTTAAAATAAAACATTTTGTTATATGTAATAAAAAACACTTTTTAATATATTAAATTAATCAATTTATCATAAATCTTCATTACAATCTAAAAACCATGATGGTGTATCAACAAACATTTTATCTTGTGTGCAAATTACATCATCATCACTGTCCTGATCATTATCATTTCCTTCATCATTATTCATTTCATTACTTCCATTATTGCAATTGCTTTCATTACAGCCTTTCATTTTTCTTATTAAATCTCCCCATTTCAAATTAGTTTTACAAAAAGGGCATTGTCCTTCAATCGGTATATATTCTCCAGAAGGCAATAATACATCAGCTAAACATGATATATGTGTAACTAAATTACATTTAGTATTTATACAAATAAGTTTTTCTGTAATTTTTAATTGTTCTGAACATAATGAACATTTTATTGTAGAAATAGGAGAATTTGTTTTCTTTAATTTAATGTTTCTACTTTTTACTGGGCCTTTGCAAATAAACATGTGGCTCGGCAACTTTCTTTCAGGCTAAAAATAATAAATAATTAGAATAGAATAGTTTTTAGAAATATATGAAAAAAATAATATAGCAAATCAGACTTCTTGGAAATTGTTTTGAAAAAATCTCAAATTATCTGCATACAGAAAAAATAAACACCATCTGAAATATATTTATACCATAAAATATGAAAAAATCTTACTGAAAATTCTTCAATAAAATCATTTTCCAGCCATCTTATAACTAAAGGAAGACGGCACCATGGACCTACTCTGAGCATTTCTGTTAAAACTCTCAATTTAAATTGGAATTCTGTTTCTTTTCGAGGAATCTTCTTTAGATCCAAGTGTTGAAGCCTTGTAGTTTTATTTGGATTCTGCCATGCCCATTCAAACTAAAAACAATTTTTTATATATAATTTATATAATATTATTATATAAATTTGATTTTAAATACTGGTTGTATTTAAAATTTTGTCTGGCTGTAAACATCATAGTTGTGAGTTCAATCCCCACTCAGAGAATGATTATATACTAAATTATTTTTAATTCTCTGTAAAAGTGCAGCATTGAGTTCCACCACTAAACATGCAATGCCACCAGAACTTGGCATAAAGTGGGGAACAGTGCAGGTTACAGAAATATCTATAATAATCATGGCATTATTTGAGAAAGTTTAATAAAACTTACTCTTAATGCTGATATGTTGTTTGGGAAACCATGTGTTATCATCACCATTTTCCTAATGAAAGTAAAAAAATAGGTTATTTTGATATTTGATTGAAAGATAAAAGAAAAATGGCATTATTAATGATGAGTAAATGATTATTAATAAGTACGTGATTTTTATTATTATTTCAATAAGACATAACTAACCAAGGACCTTTGTTACTTGTTTTATGAGCTCCCCCAGCCCACGTGCCTCTATTATGTTGCATTATTCGCCTATTTGGATCTCTAGTATATCCTATATAGGTTCGGCCTTTATATTTTGGATTTATAGAATATAGGAGGTAAACGCCGTAAAAGTCTTCTACTACTTCTGGTTCTGCCATTGACACGTTTTAACTTATATTTGACTTATAGTCCTTATATTTAACATTTATTTCAATTAACTACTATTACATTTATTCGAAATTTCGAATATTCGAAAATATAAGGTAGAAATTAGGAAGTTTGTAAACAAATAAATGTCATGTGTCAA
>JAEBDU010000108.1:190400-231278 GCA_016802625.1 Heliconius numata | reverse complement strand
AAGGTAGAAATTAGGAAGTTTGTAAACAAATAAATGTCATGTGTCAAATTTGCTATAGGGCTGCCAAAAGGTTGAATATTTCTTATTATAGGAATAGGAATGTTCAACTACTCCGATACTTGTGTGGATCAATCTAAAGAATTCATCCATTTTATTGTATCAATCACTTTTGAGCCTTTAGGGGATCGATTATATATTATAAAAATGGAATCGAAAACAAACAACTTAACGTATTAGGATAAGGTAGAAATATATCGTTAAAATAAATCACCTGAATCGAATATTTCAAATTTCTTTCTATCATAACCGTACCGAAAAGAAAACTGACCGGCTGAATAAGTAGTGTTCTGATACTTATTTTTGGCTTTCCGAACGTGTTCGTTGAGCACTAATCTGACACATAATTGTCAAAAAGCAACAATCTAACTTCAAAAATGTCAATGTTGATTTTGACATTAAAAGGAATGTTAAATGTTAAGTACTGTCTGTCTATTTATTTTTAATTAAATAAATAAATAGAATAATTATATCAAAAGACAAAAGTAAAAATAATAATTTTGCGCATACAATATTGAAAATTTTAAAATGTCATCTCAATCGTCTTCAAAACTAAATAGGTTATGCGGCTTGTAAGTAAATAAAAATATTTATTATTAATATTTATTTCTTATTTAATATTATTCTTTGCTTTTTTAGCTTCACGCTGAATAATTAAATGGCGAAACTTAACTGCGCAATATGTAATCATTTCCTCGAGTGGGAATCGAGTGGCGCCTGAGCTACTTATTTATCTCTTTTTCTATATATATTCACAAATTCTTTTGCAGGTGTGACGAAAATCCAAGTAAATATTGTTGTCCACGATGTGACGTGTTTTACTGCTCTCTTAATTGTTACAAATCAGACAAACATTTACAATGTTCAGAGAGTTTTTATAAAGAATGTGTAGACCAAGAGCTTGCTTCTCATGAGGTTGATGAGGATTCAAAAAATAAAATGATGGAAATCTTGAAAAAAATGCATGAAAATAGTGATGAAGGTTTAGAAGATGAAATGGTAGACGAAGAAGACTTAGACTCAGATGATGGCTCAGACATCAATTTACACACAAGAATAAAAGACTTAAATCTAGATGACCCTAATGTTTTGTGGAATGCTTTGACAGAAGATGAAAGAAATGAGTTTGAAGCAATGCTTAATAAAGGTGATGTAGAAAATATAATTCCCCAATGGGATCCATGGTGGATGTATAAAAAGGAGAAAAAACTTGTAGAAGAGACTAATAAAGACACGAATATTGAAAGTGAAATGTTAAAAATGTGTCCAGAATTAAAAGCTGTACCTGAATTCAGTTCTCTTACTGTAAGTAAAATCTTGTTACATAATTATTGGAAACCTAGTTTTATTACAAATATGAAGTTATATTTCAACAGCTTATGTGTGTAGTTTATACAACCTAAATTACTAAAATCAAATAACCACAAGAAAACAATTCTTATGCCCTCAGAGTTCGGCAGAAGGTAGGGAGCTCAGAGTCTTAAATCTTAACATTAGTCTTATTAATATTTTCTCTGCCTATCCTTATATGCTAAATATAGCGTGAAGCTGAAAAAAAAATATAAAATTATTTATAAAAATAAACATAGAATAAACTGTCTGCTATTGCAAGTTAACAGTCAAATGCTTGTGCATGCACTACAACAACCTCACAAATATTCTAACATATAAGCTCTATAATATATAATAAAGGTTTATATTCTCTATCTTTTCTTTATTTTTATCACCTATTCTCACAAATTTTAATTAATGTATAAAATTATAAGTTTTTTTTTGTTTTTTCCAGAGTGTAAAACCATCCCATTCTATAAGATTTAACATTGCTAATGTGATAGCTTCATATGCATTCATCATGAGGTACTTTAACGGTGAAATAGAACCAGTGGAGGCTGCTTATTATGTTTTGAACATTTGTACTAATTTAGATTCTAATAATAATTTTGAAGATCCCGAATTGGCAGTGGAATCTGTTGCTCAGAGATGTTTACAGGTATTTTAATTATTATTTTATTAATATGATATACAAGCTGAATGATAGTGCCATGCCATTTCTTTAGCTTCTTGTTTTATCCTACATATGGGAAGAAACAGTAGAGAGATTCACACATCATTCTCCTTTTTGCAAAATTTCAGACATTGAGAGTTGAGTGGCAGAGCTTAACGCCGCACTTTGTCTACCAGTAGGTAAAAAAAATCCTTTGCCTAAATGAGTATTGAAGTTACAACCATCACGTTTTTCTACAGTGAAATGATGTCCCACTGCGCTATCTACTCAATTATATTTTAAAACACGTTAAATCTACGATATATAAATAATTCATACATTTAGAAGATTGTTATGTCTTTTTCCTAGCAAGATTTCTTACATTTTCCAGAGTGAATACATACATACAGATGAGGCGAGTCTAGATGTAATGAAAAATGATACATTTCGAATATTAGAAGGCCCAAGTGAAGAAAATAAAATATATTACAGTAAATCAGCTTTCTCACATCTCATACAAATATTTACAGATGCTAAATCATTGTGTAAAATAAAAAAAGATAAAAAAATCGATAGCAAAGGTGATTTTTCTAGAAAATTCCCAGAGCATAATAAGAATCATTTACCTGTTTTAGATATAAGTAAAATCAAGAAGGTTATTAAGAAATTAGAATATTATCTGTCGTTTTTAATAAGCTGTGATACTAATGTAAATAATAAATAATTATAAAGTATTTTTTTAACAATGGTTTACCTTTTATTTAACTCTTTCCTTAAAAATAAAGCCAATATAAAACAATTTTTAAGTATGTTCTTAAAAAATGATTTAAAGAAATACAAACTTAACTTTTATTTATGTTTTTCATATATTAATTAATTAATTCTGTAACAAAAAATATATTTGTGCGATAAATGTATATTTGCAAATTTGAAGCATTTTTTAACTATCTGTTTTACATAAGACATGTTAATTTAATAAAAAATCGATAAGCCTTTTTTATCTATATCCAATGTTTATTCTAAAATTAAAGACATCATGAAAAAAATAAAGAAAACAACTGTCCACCTTTACCACAACTTTTATTCCAACAAAGATACTATCGAAGGAATGTCCAGAACATTGATACTTACACTGATAAGTTATAAGTGTAAACGGTTATATAACTAAGAAGATATAAGATTTATTACATCCCTTAACTAGAGGTTTCAAATATATCATAATATTAAATAAAAATGCTTTTGTATTTTGTAAAAAAAAAACAAATAAAAAAAGAAAAACAATATACTTTATTTGAGTTTTAATTTCAAGTATCAGTTCTACAGATAATCAAAATTATAATAAAGAAAGAATGTTCTAGATTAAACTTATGATAAATCTGAAACCACAAACACCATATTATATAACTTTTATATTAAATTTAATAAAATATCCACATGATCAACAATACTATGAGAACGGACACAAATTAACAAATTTCACTACATATTCAATTTTTTATTTTTATAAATATTATAATAAATAACATACACTACGTACAAAAAAATATCTTTTTTTTCATCAAAATATAATGTAATCTTTATTATGTTATAGTTTTTTATGAATTACAGTTTTTATTTATCTGTTACATCTTAAGCAATGTCGCTGTAATATTTTTGGCATATTTTGGTATTTTATTAGATTTTTAATAAATAAGTAGAGAGATTAAAGTATAGAAAACTGGATTTAAAGTCTGTAAATACCAGAATGAACATAAATAATTAATATTCTTAGTTTCTTTTATTATTATACAAAATATTATAGAAATAAAAATAAACAAAAATCGTTTAAAAAATTTCCTGCCACTTTGACTTACTGGCAATATCAGTTAAATTTGAATGTATCTTTCATACTTAAGTCTCAAAATACAGATTATATTTCGAATTTTAATTTTATATCTTATCAACGTTAAGCTACTTTCATAGATTTGATATACTGCTGGCATTTGCTTGGGACTATTTAACTGTATTAGAACGTCATATTCTTCGTCTTAAAAGGTGTCCCCATGTGAATCTAGTATCACTTCAAAAATAAACACCCATTTGGTTTTGCTTGTAGTTATATTTCGATTCATTTTTATTAAAAATATGGTCATAATTTTACTTGATATTCACCAAATAATTTAGTTCAACAAAAATATAGCAAAATTTTTATTTTTATAAATTAACTACTATATATCTCTATATCATATATGTACATATGTAATTTCACTATTATTTTAGATAAGTAATATTAATAAATTTTCAAATTTATATATTTTTTGATAATGGCAATACCGTATATAGTTCATTCGTAGACATCCTTTAGCTATTATGAAACCTGAAACCTTAGTCCTAAAACACCTTTAAGATATAACATATGTTGAACAATCAAAACTCATTTATTCTATAAAATTATTTTAAAATATAACTTTAAGACTGTTTTTAAATAAAAATTACAGTGTGCAAACAATTACGTGTAAGTACTAAATGCCAAAGGAACCCGCAGGAAGGAATAAAAACCTATAACCTGAAACCCGAAATTATTTTAAAAAATGTATTTTAAAGGATACAGCAAAAAACTATCAATATGATCTTATCATTCGGAATTTGTGTCAAACTGTTTATACCTATATAAGGAATGCATTTTTAAGGTAGTCTAGGCATTAAATTAATAATTAAATTAACTGACGGTTGTAAAATAAAAAAAGTAATTGACACACTTGTATTATCATTATATTTTTGAAAATCGATTTGTTTATTTGGTGTTGTCATTATTTAAATTTCCAAACTAAAAATCGGCATAAAAATTTAAAAAATATCACATCAAACATATTCAAGCCAACATGTATCACATTAAAATTCTACATAACATACGTTCATATTCTATCTCCAAAAGAAATATCATTAAAATGTATGAGTCATATATGACTCATACGGAACTGAGAAACGAAAATAATTGAAATACAATAATGAAGTTTACATAGCTCTCCGGCGCAGCATCCGATTGTAAAAGCGTAGGTTGTAGGTTCAATTACTCTCGTTCTGGTCACCAGAGCGACGAAAATGAAAATATTAAATATTTCGTTACCTCGAACGGGAACAAACCCACAACGTACTACTCGAAATATAGCACACATACCTAATACGGTATTTGGTTCTGATAATACTGTATCATATCGTAAGTACGGGTTCTGAAGTTAAGGAAGGAGTTTCTTATGACTGACAGCATGTACGCGGCCGCTTCCTTTTCCGTGGAATTTGGCGCGAAACGGGAACGCAACTGTCTGATCGTCTGTCCACGGAAACATGGTAACCCGGTGTCTAGCATTAGTGAGACCATTGATATTATAGCTTCTTGGTACGGCCTGAAATGAATAATAATTTCGATAGTCTTTTAATTTACCGAGCATATTTCTACTTATATTGCAACTACCAACCATCAACCTTATACCTATACAAATAAGATACAAACTCACCTGACAGCCAGGAAGGCCTGCACGCACAGCTCACAGAACCACCGGAAGGGCGGCGCCTCCATCTTGCCGCCCATCACCATCACCATCTCGTCGGTCAGCTTTATGTCCGGTTCGAATCCGAGATTACCACCGGGCGATGATTCAAACATGAAACCAAAATCTGAAAACGGTTAACCAATATAAGTAAATATTTAGAACTAGACAGAATACTAAAATATTTAATAAAAAATGGAAATCAAAAATGTTACACTAAGTAAACATTCTTTTTTCTATTTTTTTTTTCAGCTTTCCCGCACTTATTCGCATTATACCGCACATATTCCGCAACCATTGAGATACTTCCGTTCGCCACTTTTTGTCGAATTCTAGAAGCATTTCAAGTTGAGGGGCGGAATTCAACTCGTTATCAGGGCGAGCAAATAAAAATATTAAATATTACCTACAGGCTCAATCTTCATTGTTTAATCTTAATTATCATTTAATAATCAACCTAAGCCTAATAAAATGCATCTCATTTAGAGGAAAACATATATACCATACCATATATTCCATATACAATATATATAACCATAATGAAGATTTCCAACTATAATTTAAAAAATATATATTTAGAATAATTTTATATTTAAAAAAAAGTGCCAAAGTACCAATATGAATGATATGTCCGTCTGTATCCAACATTATATTTCCGTTATGTCGATCTTTGATCTGTAGAAGAAAACCGATGACGCTGTACGCCGCCATTGACGTCACGAAACATCTTCGGGCAGCCTGCGGGATAATATTAATTCTTTTATATGAAATATATAGAAATCTTTCAGTGAATTTAAAAAAAAGAATTAAAAAAAAAAAAAAAAATTATGCTCGATGCTTTGTGCCTGCCAAGAAAATAATTAATTCATTGTGATTATTTACTAAATGTTATTTTCTTTAAATTCTATTTAGATTTAATTTTGCATTTTGCAACTTTAGTTAACACATTGTTAACTAAAGTTGAAAAAAATCTTCTCATTGTACCCCTCGTATAGCACGGTTGGCAGACGGAACTTAGTGTTAAAACACTATGCCCCATGCACCGCCACGCTAACCAGAGCGAAGAAATAAAAACATTAAATATTTCTTTCCTTCCGAATGGGAATCGAACCCATGACCGTCTCTGTACTACTCCGTAGTTACTAACTTATTCCTATTCTACACTATAGTTTCGTTATAACATAAAAAAGTATGGCCTTTAAATAAAAATTAAAATATGTAATACTTCTGACTTTGTATTAAAATAAAAACAGTTAACCGAAAGAAGTTACTAATTTCAACAATGTTCTTATAATTTAACTATTACATTTACCTGAAATTCCCTCGTAGTTTCATCTCCATATTTCTTGATGAAGTATTCATACATGCCGATATCCGTTTGTCTTCCCAACTGGTCCCTGGACTTTGCATTTGGCACGCATTCTATTACACCACACTGTAATGTTAATTTGTTTATTTTATTATAATATTAAAAACTAAATTTGTTTGGTTTAACATGCATATCTCAGGAACTACCTTACTTCCTCAAATTTAAAAAGTACTTTGAACTTGGATAAGTAATTTATGTGGGTAGAGTTAATTGCATCGGGAACCTAGACCATGTCATGTGTCAACTCTTAGTTATTTCTTTTTTGAAGGTAAAAGTGTATATTTCAATATTAATATAATTTATAAACCCCCTAATATTAAATATATATTCTCAATTGAATATATTTAATTGTATAGAAAGAAACTTTATAAAACACAAAATAAAAACTATGCAACAAAAGTTTACAATATTTTCTTTCGTTAAAGATATTAAAAGACTAAATATAGTAATTTCTTCTTCCATATAAATTACATTTTCAAACACCATCTATTTACATTTGCATAAAAAACTATATTTATCGTCACACTAAAAATATATAGCAGTATTTTTTAAAATATTCTGCAATATCAACCACAGATAGACACACCTCAAAAGCACTAAAAACTAATAAGAAAAATGCACAAAATTCCCTCAAAACCAGCCATAACGGTTATAAAACTCACCCCAGGCGCAGTGGCGACAACCTTATACGGAAACAAATACAAATCCAGGCCGACTTGTTGGAACACGTTCTTGAACAGCGATATCACCTGCAACGCCAACATGTCCTGTCGCACGTCGTCGCCCACTTTAAATATGGCCGCCTGCCAGGTCTCCGCTGCTATTGAGGTGTAGCGGTCTTTGCCTTCTTCCTGTGTTTGTTATTTGTATTTATTTTAATTGAATGTTTAAATATTAGCTTATATATTATGGTGGATAGGCAGAAGGAACCTGGGAATATCGGGTTAAGGAACATTCTTATTAAGACACTTCCGTTCCCCACTTTGAGCCGAATTCTGGAAGCATTGCGTGTGAGTGGCGGGACTCAATTATGAGTGGTCTATAGAGAATCTTATAGACCTTACATTCTAAATGATTATTTCTATAGCTTTTATATGTAAACTTATTTTTAGAAAGCGAAAAAAAAATAACCCAGTGGACTCGATCCTGTGTCTTTTTGAAAGAAGAGGCCAAATCCACACAGATCCACACAAATCCAGGCGCAGATTCGAGTCTCGCAAATAAAAAATTAAATTAAAAACACTATTTTCTTATTTGACTTAATTTTACTAGATTTATATCTACTAGTATTATTTAAAAGAAAAGTTAAATTAATACATAATATTCTTTCTAAATGTTTTTACTTTCTCATTATTCATCTAATTAAATAAGTAACAATCGATACTAACCGCGGGTAGTTCTTCCCCGGAGGCGATGGCCATGGCAGTGGTCTCCATTTCTGATATACCATACTTTCTTACTCTAAAACGGGCTAAATACGGTGCCTTAGCTGCACTTTGCATTGGCGTTCCTGTTTATAAAAAAAATGGTTTATCAAATTAGAAAAAAAATACATAATAAAATGCAGTGAATGCCGCCACTCAACACACAATGCCACCGGAATTTGGCCAAAAGTAGCGAACGGCAGTGTCTTAATAAGAACGGAGTGTCTTAACACAAGGTTACCGGGTTTCCTCTGCCTACCCTACTTTGTGTCGGCTAGAGCATGAGGATATAAAAAATTAAAGAGCTTAAGAAATATCGATCGATATTAACAGACGCTACGATGAAGCACTTCGAATTAGAAATCAGAAAAACATACCGCTTTTGTAATCAATGTCAATAACCATTGAGTCTGGATTCGAGGGTAAGTAGCATCCCGGTTGCACCTGGAATAGAAAAAATATACGAAGTTTATTCATTCAGAATTATTTATACTATTTATCTACTAAACTTAGTGAAACTCAATGCCGCACTACATCTATCCGTACGGGGAACCGAAAATAAATGAAAAAGAAAATCGAACCAAATTAAACAAGACGTTATGAAAAAAACGCAAACACATTTTACCTTAACATTTTTAAGTGCCTCCAAACAAGCACGCTTCCTCTCAGCACCTTTCGGATATGGTCGTATAATACCGCTAATATTTGTTATGTGGCTGAAGAAATCAAATTCCCTTTCGTAGAAGGCTTTCGCCGGACCGGAAAGTGTGTCGACTATGCTTTTTGTTAAACTTTCCAATATATCAAAGAGTGCCGCTGAAATCAATAATATAAGAGCAGGATAAACGTGTTACAAGTAATTTATGATTTTTTGGGATAAACTATTTGTATGTTAAGAACATTTACTACTACTATTAACTTACTATTAAATAGATAATTAAAATAAATTGTAACATAATAGAGAAATACTCACTGTCCTTATTATGCATTTCTTCATCTGTATACATATTGGTATGCATATTCCATATAAGTTGGTGTGCTACTACTTGAGATTTCTTGGCTAACGATTTTATTAATTCCGCTACGTAGCCCATCTGAAAATACGTCGAGAATTTAATATGTTATTTTATAACAACTATAATGTTATGTTACTTTGTAATTATTGATACAGATTTTAAACACACAAAAACCTAAAGCTAAAACAACTACTAACCAACTATTTAACTTTTATTTACTCTCTTACCGTATGCCTCAAACTTTAAAAGTCAGCCACGCTAAAGTCAGTTGTGACAACTTATTTCAGAGCGGCCATGACTCACCAATCACATTACACTCACCGTGTCGTGCCTCAGCGCCTGCACCAGCTGCGGTATGTAGGCGAGCACGGCGGAGGGCGGGTAGGAGGTGAGCGCGCACGCGGCCGCCTGCGCCGACAGCGGGTGCGGCGGGTACTGCCGGCTGAAGTACGAGAGCGCCTCCACCGGTGTGACGCGCGCCCACGTCACCATGTGGACCAGCTGGAGTGGGTTTGTTTTATGTTGAGTCATATTATTTGCTTGAGACTATAGTACTAGAGTAATAACGCACTAGTATCAGTGCACGCACACTCAAAGAGATGCGATTCAACAGAATTCAG
The DNA here is from genome assembly GCA_016802625.1 of Heliconius numata. NCBI lineage: Eukaryota > Metazoa > Arthropoda > Insecta > Lepidoptera > Nymphalidae > Heliconius > Heliconius numata. The sequence continues at coordinate 221,281 of JAEBDU010000108.1, read as the reverse complement.
CGGAAAGTGACGAACAGTCTCTTAACACTAGCCTGCTGTGTGCGGGATCAAACATGACGTAAGCATTAACATCATAACGCTAGTGTTAAGATACTTCACTTTCCACTTTCCCGAATTTTCCAAGCATTACGTGTTGAGGGGCGTAACTCAACGTCGCACTTCTTTTTATTACAATTACATTAAAGAGTTTTTAAACAATAATAATAAAACATACCTCATGCGCATCATTGAGCAGTGTCTCAGTGGTGACTAGGTATTTGAGAGCTTGCGGCACGTGGCACACCGCGGTAGGATGTAATTGGACTTTACGCTTAATTTCTGCTATTATACCATCGTTCTTTAGTCTGAAATATAAATAATATATTAGTTAAAAAAATTTAGTTTATATTTAGCCACTCAACACGCCTAGACGCATTTCCAGGATTCGAAGTAAAATGGGGAACGGCAGTGTCTTAAAGGGAACAAATTGTCTTAACAGTAGGTTCCCAGGTTCCATCTGCCTACCCTGTTACGTGCGGGATACAGCGTGAACTTTAAAAAAAATAATAAAATGGAAAATTATGATCCAGAAATGAAATTGGAATATTAATTAAATAAAATATCCACCTCACTAATGTTCAACTTACCTTTCAGGTAAAAACACAGCCAACGTCGGACTAATATCCCACGCTAATTTTGCATAATCGCGCCAAGTTCTCTCCGTATTGGGTTTAGACCGCCATGTCGCTATATTGTCTTCCCCCGGCACCGCTTGCTCTGGCCTGCTGTGTGGGTTGTGCCATGTCACTAGGAACTCTATTTCTACTGCCTGTAATGATGAATTATTATTTTTTACATAAGTATAACAAATAAACTTAAAATAAAAAAAACCTTAGTATGAAGTTGGTGCAATAAACTCGGCAAGGCTTTTCTGATCTTAACAAAATTATTATAAGAGCGATTACTATCCCTCTGCGCAATAATTATTTTGATTATTTCATAAATGTCTACTAATTAACATTTATGACATAGTGATTTATTTTATTCTAAATATTAAAGGATAAGAAAACTTATTTTATAACACACATTTAAATATACAAAAAAAATCTTACCATTAATTCCAAAATAAGATTCCGTTTCCTAACATAATCTTTGACAAACGGATCCTGTGACTTCACGGGTGGTTTAACACTGCGATTCGAACGTTTACCAGCCACGCTGCCGGCACCGCTGCTTAACGTCGTTGTTGACATTGGTACCTGGAAATTTATAATAATTGAAAAAAAAAACACATAATTAATTGTCATTGTAAAATAAGCCGGCCCATTGTAGCCATTGTAAGCCCATAGTAAAATAAGGTCCGCGTTCACGTAACTAGGCAAAACGCGGCTTTCAGTTCCGCAATCAAAGCGTCAAGAGCTTGACAGAAAGTGAGATACAACGTAAAAATAAAAATATATGTATTGGAAAATAAACATACCGTATTTATCCAACCAGTGGTTTGTCGATTGCCGATGTCACTGCTGTTGACGGACGACCGGTTGTCTGTTGGCGAGTTCGACGTGTAGATACTTTGTGAACTACTCGGCCCCATTAGATCGAATTCAGCTTAAAAGAAAAAAAAAAGAAAAAAATGTATGTAAAATGACACTCATAAAAAGTAATAAAAAATTCTAAATAACACAGTTATATATATATTAAAAATAAAATTGAACGAAGTTTTTTTAAAATATATTCATCTAATCTAGAACTTGTTTAAATTCTTTAAAATTTTTTTATAACGATATATTAGCAGCAAAAACTTGATAAGATATTTTCCAACAGAGTGCTATAACTTTTTAGTAGTCTAGGCAGACCTGTACAGAGTTAGTGTCTGACATAAACTATATAAAACTTCTTTAATATCACTTAATCTTCGAATACTTCTTATCGGAATGCATCAACTGCCAGAATTTGACAAGAGCTCTCAGTGCTCCCGAGCTTTTGGCAGGACATTGTAGACCTCTACAGAAGTAGTCTAAGCAAACACTGTACACTCACTCCCTTAGCATCTAACATAAAATATATAAAACTTCAGTAACATCACTTACCACCAATATCACTACTCTTCAAATACTTCTTATCGGAATGCATCAACTGCCAGAATTTGATAAGGGATATGATATCTTCTCTTAGTGCCCCCGAACTCTTGGCCGGAGACTGTAGACCTCTACAGAAATAGTCTAGGCAGACACTATACACTCTCTCCCTAAGTATATTACGTGCTAGCGAACGAGGTAAAATGTCGCCTTGGAGAAGGGATAAGCCGCATGAGAGTAATCTGGAAATTTTATTTAATATTTAGTTCAAAAATGATATTGGCTTAATGTATAGGTGGTTAATTTTTATTATTACTTTTTACAAGAAAAATTAAAAAATATATTGATTCAAGATAAAAAATATGTTATATAGAGTTATAAAATATGATTAATACAAATTTGTATATAACTATTTTATTTGTGAAATATAAATGCTTAAAAGAAGAATTTACATAAACTGCATATAATTTAAACATTTATATGAAAAAGAGTAGTGTTTCCGTAGCGGATACAGCTTGTTTGGTTTTAGTTTTGAAAAACAAACAAAAATACAATATTTTATTTAATTAGTAGTTTTACATTGAAGTTAGCCTTACTCACTTAAATCTGACTCCCGCCGCTTCTACGTGCCTGTTTATGTGATCACGTATATCGCCTACAGTTATTGGTAACGACCTGAAATGTAATTTGCTAAATTAATATTAAGAAATATATGTTGTTTTATGACACTAAAGTATTATAACATATCTTATTTTGAAATATAAGGAATAGTTCAGGACAAGATGACTTTTTTTTGGATGCAATTATTGAGGTTTAATCGTAAAAATCAGATATTTTGTACAAAATCTATCAAAATTCAATTAGTACTATAATATCATATAAGGCAAATTTTGATTTATGTAACAAATTAGAATCAATATTTGAATACTTTAACAAATATACCATCTTACCTATGAAGTAAGCTGGCCAGCATTTCCACTTTTTCTAGACTATTATATTTGGCAGTTTCAGCTATTTCACATAAGTACCGGATCCAGACAGCGTGCGGCGCCACGAATGGAGGACGAGGTTCTAATTTGGCACCTGAAATGTAATATTATTGTTGTATTACACGGAAAATAAAACTTCATTTAGTTATTAAAATTGTTTACAATATAAAGATATATGTATATTGCATAATTTCAAATTATCCATACATTATACAAAATAAGGCCAGTCGTAGTGCAGGGGCAAAAGTGTGTGACTGTAAACGCCACAGGATATGGGTTCGATTCCTCGACTAGAGGAAATGAAATATTTAACATTTTCATTTTTTCCCTCTGGTGTCGAGGCAAAGTGCGGCGTTGAGTTGGCCTTCACACAACACGCAATGCTACCAGAATTCGAAAAGTCTAAAAAAGCGAAGTGTCTTAACACCAACGTACAAGCTCATAAAAAATATGCATGACAAGATGGTGGTGATGGACCATAAGTTTAATGTCATAACATTTGACAACAACACAAATAATAAAAACATTTACTAATTGTGTTTGTAAGTTAAACAATTCGAATATCAATCAAAATATATTCTCATTAGAACTTCTAAGCAGAACTGCCTCCTAATGCACTTGCATAAGCAATGCAATGCACGCCTGCACTTTACATAAGCCATTATTTTTTTCTACGTATTTGACTATAACTAACCTTCATATGCTGCCAAAGGGCTTATCTCGTCATTTTGCTTCGAGAACAAACCCATTTTTCTATCTACCGTGCATTGCCACGCTGCGAATATTTCTTGTAAGAGTCGAAGTTCGAGATCAGGTCGTGAAGTGTTCAGCCACTGCCAGCATTCCACAGCTGATGTCACTGCGTCTTCTGTGAATATGTCTATTTGGGACCATGCTGTAAATAAAAAAAATATGTTAAATTTACTAAAGACATTCTAAAGTTTCATTATATGTATTTTCATCCAATTTTTTGTTTTAGTTGGATAAAAAGGGCTAAAATAAAGAAAAGCCATTTCATATTAAATTCAATGGTATTTGTCATTTTATTCAAGTCCTTCATGGAGCAGCCGGTAATACGATTTAGAGACGTCCGATGACACACCAAACTGATTTTAATTCAGCTGCCTGTATCTACATACAAGCAGGAGACTTGGATACACATGTAATATTTCGAATCTGGATATGAATAGGGATATAATAAAGAAAATTATTATATCGAATTCAATTATGGTTTGTTTTGCTCTAGTATAATTTTTTGCGCAATTTTATTCCTGATTAAGACCACACTTACCAATGTTCTGCAACAACACTTTTTTTGTGGTGGAATATTGTACATCTCGTGCACTAGTAGCGTAGGACTCATGCCGGCAGCGCTACCCAGTTATTCCTTCACTTAACTACATAAACAATTAATCAAGTGAACGAATGAATGGTTGGTGCACATTCATTCACTCACCAATACTATGCAGCAGCGCCCTGGCCGTGGGCGTCATGCCGGCGGCGACAGGACGCGCGTGCACGAGCAGCGCGGCACAACGCCATAGGGCGGCGCGGTGCGCGGTCTCGCTGCCGGCGGAGCACGCGTCACGCAACGCTAAGTGGAGGCGCGCGCCCACACGCCATACCGCCGCCTCGCCGCCGCCCTCTGCTTGTACTGCACCGGCTACCTGTGAATTAAGTAAAAGGTGATATTATGTGTCTCATTCATTTAAGGCCGTCGTGATGCAGGGGGAACCACAACGAACCCACAACTGACTCGTTACAGCCACACGATTGTAAGACATCCTACCTCTCCCGCGTACCGGCTCCGTTGCGACACCACGGCCAGCAAGGCTGCAGAGTCCTGCGTGACGCAGGGCGGGCGCTTGTCGAGGGCGGCGCGGGGCAGGGGCGCCGACATGCGGTTGAGGCCGGCCGCGCCTAATAGGGCGCCGGTGGCGAGGGCCAGGCCACAGTGGTGCCAAAGTGTTGAGTTAGGAACCTTCAAATTAAGTTTATCTTTAATTTATATAATTATATTTTTTACGCTACTATTTATATAATTAGCTTCACGCTGTACCCCACACATAGCAAGGAAATCAACAAATTAAATTAAAAAAAAAAAATTTCATTATTTTTTTTGAATCAAATGTATTTTTATTTTTCATAAATATGTTTTGGAAGGGAATTAGATAAAAAGATCGGACCGTACAAAAGTCAATCTTTCGATAGTATTTGAAATTAAAAAAAGTGAGTTACTCAAAATTTGAAAATATTTAATAAATTGCTCTAAAAATAAAACATTATTTTATACCTGATTAAGATATTCCTGTAAATGAGATCTAGTCGACTGGGATGCCCACTTCATTGCCTCTTGGACGATACCGTGACATCTATCCGCAAAATCTTTTACTATTCCCTGTAATAAAATATTTTTTTCTTAATAAATACAAATAAAAAAATCAATCGTCGATAAAACTAGTTTAATATCTATGTAATCACCTCGCGTCCTTCCAAAGTGTCTTGTAGTTGTAAAGTAAAATCAGTTCCAGGCACTTTAAGTAATGGTGTCTCTTGGTTTGCATCCAACTCTAAACTGAAGCTGAGGACTTGGAGGATGTCTAACATTGACCATAGTACCTAAAATAAAATTATATTTTAATATATCATTATTTATATGGTTTATTATTGTCTAATTGATCACATCATTCAAATCAATTATTTACAGTAAATTTCAGCCAGTACATATTTTCTCTTTTAACGAATGCTAAAAATGAAATAAATACTGCCGATTATTACCCAAAAAATTACCCAATTTTTTTTACCATCAATTAAATTATAAATATACATACATATATGTTTAAAACTATTACCATTTCAAATAACCACTCATAAAGAAGATTCATACCTGTAGGTGGAAATTGAACCCACAACGCGTTACGACGAATCAAGTTTCAAATTTAGTTAAAATATATAAAACTTTTACGTACTCGACAGTTCCACAGCAAATGCGGGAATCTATCCACAAGGCCAGCGAGCCACTTATCGGCGACCCTTCTTATTTGTTTATGTATATGATTAAAATTGACTAGAAGAAATTGTGCATGACCCTCCAATTCCCTTTCACGAGATTCATCTTTGATCTTTTCGGACATAACGTCCAGGAACTTCTGGAATACTTTGTCACCAACACTGAGGAGTAAAACGTGATTTAAAATGAAGCTCATTAAACGGATAAAAATTTCGAAAATTTTCGTTAATTATAACACTTAGCTTAATAGCAGTAGTCCGTCGTCACGGCTAGACTATTACTACTTTAAAATGTTTAAAAAGTAATAAAAATTATAATATATTTATGAGACATTCTTTTTAAATAAGATGTACCTGCTACATCTACATCGGTCAGTTTACAATATAATTAATAAGTAAGTTTGTATTGTTAGAAAAACAGGTACAGATAACATATTTTCATTATAGATGTGTAAATATAATGTTAATTTAATACTTACCTAGACACACATTGCCACATACCACTCTTATCTTTTTGCAATGCTGTATCACTTAAATATTCTATTATTGGCTGTAGACTCGGCTCTGGTGAATTGCATACTCTAAAACATAAAATTAAAATAGAAAAAAATATTCTATTCTATGTTGCAATAAAACTATCATAAGTATCTATCAAAAATAACTATATGGTATTTTCTATTAAAACAATATTATATTAAATAAATATTACAAATAATTTAAATATATAAATTTGATAAATATGATTGCCAGTCAAAAAAGAAAAAAATCTTTTAAATCTCACCTCAAAGTCTCCAACCAGTAAACACTCAGCAAATACATACAGGGTGCGAACGTTAATTTATTTACTATTACTGTAACATCAGGCTGATGGTCCAAAAGGTTTAATATTTGAGTTTTAAGCTCCTGCAACTCATTCATAGATACCGAATCGTTCCTTACAGCGGATGTATAGTGATATTCTCTCATCTCAGAACGGAGAGACGTTTGGGACACTAAATAAGGAGACTTTACAGCTATCTCCTTTACACCCGCATACCATTCTTGTGGCCATAATCCTAGAGAAATCCAATTTAAATTATTTGATTAAATTGAAAACTATTTTACACTTTTACTAAAACTTTGAAAGCAAACACCTGTATAAATTATATATTTTTTATCAAAACAACATAAGGCAACTTCAAAATCCAGCACACAAATAACTGTACACTCTTTTAAGACAAAACACAATCAAAATCTATGTCAGCATTAAAATTTACTTTTAAAATATCACATTTTAATATACGTTCAAAGCGAAACCAAACAACTCGTACACCATTCCTACTGAAAAACTATTCTATAATAACGCACTCTACAACGGATATAACGGAATACACTGAAAAATGAAACCAAGGCTACACTTTAAACAAGTAATATTTACAATAAATGTATATATTTTTGTCTTGTTATGCACAAATTCGTGGCAAAGTTTTGATATACTGATGTATATTACAAATATTATAACACTATTATAATTTACGACATAATTTTGTTCAATATTAATTACACGTGTCAGTCTCATGGGTGTATATAGATATATTTTCTGGGAGGGAAGGGGTTGAAAGAATCTTGGATAGTTTTGCACAGATATGTTCGTGTAAATGTTGTTGTTTTTATAATTTTTCAGGGCTTGTAAAATTTCTGGAATGGGCACGGACCACCTGAACCTCCCCCTCTCTTCTTTCGGTCATGGTCAGTCCATATGTATCATATAAGAACCATAGCTTTGTTTATTTCATCAGGTAAATAGGGTATTAATGTAATTAATACAACCAAATTGATAATTTTTATAATATACATCACCATATCAAAACACAAATTCCATACAATAAAACCAAACAACATTACATCTAAGTACATATCTAAAAGCAACTTTACTCACGCTTTCGCATGGCTACGCGTGGCCATAGAAGAAGAGACAATAGAATGTTTAAATACAACTATTAATAGCACAGTTCATGTGATAAATCAGAATAGAAGTGATATATTTTAGAGACAATACACGTTGACAAACAGATAAAAAAAAAGTTTTTGGACATAACTATTTAATTAATAAAGGTTTTTTTTTAATTATTTAATATCTCAGTCAATATAGTGTGGAATGGGTAATAAATTATTACATTATGTTAGTAAAGTTTAAGTTATAGCTCAAAATAACATCTACATTTTGTATGCATATAGTAAATTGTATAATATAAAAAATATTAATGATTTTAAAAAAGGACATTGTTTTAAAACTTGTAACAGTAGTTTATAGTGTATTATCTCTATAAATAATTTCTTTTTCGAGCAATTCAAATTGTGGGTACATTTAAGAGTAGAAAGTAGAAGTTAGACATAAAATATAATATGAATGTATATATAAGTACATATTTACCTGATTCAGCAGCAGTGAAGCCCATTACGACGCAGTACAACCAGAAATCTTTAAAAAGTTTGTGGAGCCTTGGCTTTGGATTCTTTATTGGAGGCAACCTTTTGACTAGTACCTGTAAGGAAAAGATTAATTTGAAATATATATACATACATAATATTTTAATTATAGTCTTTTTTTTACATTTGTGTAACATAATGATAAGGCATAATGTTCTACATTTTATTATAGTTAGGGAGGCGAAGCAGCAAACTGTGGAGTCACTCGAGCGTCATTGAGACCTATAGGGTTGCGAAGCTTAGATGATAACAAGAAAAAAATGTCATATAAAAAATTTCGTTTGACCGGTGGGTTGAGGGGCTATAGATTTTCAAAAATGTAAAAAAAAACTGTTCCATGGACATACTCGAGCGCGTCAGTTATTGATATCATCAATTGCCTACGTCTTCTTGAGCATGAAAATATTTAATGTTAATTAAACAGTTAAACAGTTAATCTGACAGTTTCCATGGTGGAGGTGGTCGTACGTAAGAATTAAAAATGGCAAAAAAAAAAATATTGTCGAGCGCGTCAGATTTTCTAAAGGGGTGTTAAGTGAACCTAAAAAAAGCTCTTATATAATAATCTGACGATTTGGATGTGACGCAAGCTCGTAATCGTTGTTTGAAAATGCAAAAAAAAATCGTCATCTTGAAATACTCGAGCGCGTCAGATTAAGATATATATGGTTCATCTTCATGCCCTAGACGTGATATCTCAAAATCAGACGATTATCTGAAGGGACTTGCTTAATCTGACAATTATTAATATTTTTTTAAACCAATACAAGAAACAAGTCAGCTTTACGTTGTATCCCGCACACAGCAGGGTAGGCAGAGGGAACCTAAGGTTAAGACACTCTGTTCCCCACTTTCTGCCAAATTTTGAAGGCATTGAGTGTTGAGTAGCAGCACTTAACGTCACTGTTTTGCCTCGACACCAGAGCGAAGAAAAGGAAATATAAATTTCAATAAATATTTCATCTCCTGGAATGGAGATTGAACCCACAACCAGTCTGTTTTACTGTCACACTTTGTGCCACTGCGCCACGACTGGCCTCAATTTTTTTATTCATTGAACGCAGTCAATAGAAAAGCTCAAGAAATAGAATGTAACTAAAAGAATGTATGTTTAAATAGAATACTTGTATTTATAAAAAAAAGTACAAAAAAATTTTTTTTTTTCAAGTATTTTTTTTAAATTATCATCTTCATTGATGAGTTAGGGACCAATAAATAAAAAAAGAGTGCGATAGGAATAGAAATACGGTGAGAGGAATATATGCAATTCTTAGGTATATTAAACTTTATCGATCAATTTCTATTAGGTACTTCGGTTTGTGGAATTTGTCAGATTATATGTTTTTCGTAATCCTTGAATGATTCCCTTCCAAATAAAAAAAAAATTAGCCGCGCTCGAGAATGTCCAGATAACGTTTTTTTTTTTACAACTTTGGAGCCCTCTCCCTCCTTTGCGTCACTCTCAAATTGTCAGATTAGTGGAATATACACGATTTAGCATGTAACTAACTTACCCTATCTTAATCTGACGCGCTCGAGAATGTCCGATGATCAATTTTTTTTTACTAATCTGATCCTTTATCCTAGACGCGCGGCCATACATAGGAAGCTCATATTTGGTGGAAGTACGTAACCGAGTACAAGGAATCCTCAGTATCTTAATCTGATGCGCTCGAATGACTCCACAAAGTCCCCTCTTCGCCGGCCCTACTATTAGGTACAGACCGATTATCACATTTTGTGTTATTAAGTTCCAAAACATATTGTTAAAAGAACCCGCACTCACCGCAATGACCGGTATCAGAACGCCCAGGTTTCCCGCGCTGCCGGACGCCTTGAGCACGGGCGCGGGTGAGCGGTCGGTGGCGCGCTCGCCGCCCAGCCCCAGCTGCACGAACAGCTCCAGGAGGCGGGTGAGCAGCTCGTGGCGAGCCATAGTGCCGCGCACGTTGGCCGCTATGTTGGCGAGTGCGTTTAACACTGCGCCAGATACGTGGCTGGAATGTTTAGGATAGGGTCATTATGGTATTTTTACAAGTTCACGCGTTTTCTCGCATGTTGCAGGGTAGGCAGAGGGTATAATTGAGAGGGTAGAACTGAGTTGTCTAAGCACCGCCCCATTTATTGAGACGTTCCGTGTTGTGTGATAGAACTCAACGCCAAACTCTTCTTATCTTATTCTTTTTACCAGAGGAAGTGAAATAAATACAATCCTAGTGTTTTTTTAAGATTACGCATATAGATGGGTAGACAGGGGAAAGTTGGGCCGGCCTCAAGCGTTTTGACGAACCACGAGACGCATCACAAAACACGACGATATTTCTGAGGTGAATCCTACTTATTTGCATTTCCCTATTTTATCAGACACTACTGCGTTAAGTTCCACCACTCCAAAAACTCCATTTATCTAAACTCACCGATACTGTTTCCTATCGTCAGTGTGCTGATACGACGCGCTCGCCGCCTCCACCGTTATAACGGTGAACATTCTCATTATTTCGTCATGAGCTGGACCTTCTGGACTAGCGAGTGCCATACATCCAAGTTGGTCTACTATTAACGTGTCTAAGGATGAAGGAGCTCGACATAACCTGGAAAAAAGAAATGTTTATTTAGCAAGTGATTTATAACCTAATTAGATATTGGTGAAGCACAATTAGAATAGGAATATCTTAATGTAACCATGAATGTTGGAACCAATTCCACAGTAAGTTTATAAATGTTACTTTTATTTCCAAACAAGTGACATTACATGTATCCAAGCGCAAGATGAACAAAAAGTAGAAAAACAGATGTTTTTTAACTAGGCTCTTTCTGGCTTAATGTGTAATTAACTATGTGTTTTAAATAACAAAATAAAATTAAGTATGAACTGTTAGTCAGTAATAGTGACAAAATTCTTCTTTTGTCAATATTTAATTAGAAATCCATTTAAATTTATTGCTAAGAAGAAATATAAAATACAACCTTTGTTGGAAGAATTGTAGTATAGTGTCTGTGGTCTTTGGTGTATCTTTCAAAGCAACTGCGACGTGCCCCAACATAATCACTATGTTCATACTTATCAATGATGATTCACTGAAAACCAACAGAAACATACTAAAATATATTTACTATTACTAGACTATTGTAGGCTTATTTTATAAGTTTATAATTAATAAATAAATAAAAAAAGTAATAAAGAAAGTTCTTTTGCTGTGCAGCAATTATTATAATTTTGAATATTTTTTTTCTTGAATAAAACACGACAAAATACTGAAACTATCTACTTGGATTAATTCCAAGTAGATAGTTTCGTGGATTAAGTTGTCGAATAAACTCAAACAAGAAAAAATCTATTGGAATAAAATTTCTATCCATTCTGCGATTTTAAATTATTTTTACATACAACCTTTCAAAATATTTTTTTTATAAATCCCAAAGAAACTTCAAATCTACTAAGATTAATATTTAGATTCACCAAAATAATAATAAACTTCTATACTTCTATAAATTCCTTACCTATCACTAGTTTCAGCTGTGAACAGCCTATTACTAACGGAACCAACTAATGCAGGCACACAAAATGGGTCCACAGTTAAAGCCGCCTCCAGAGCCACACACAAGTTTTCTATGGCGGCATCTCGAAGCTTCTCGAATGGTGTAGATTTTACCGGAACACCCGTTTCTGTTAATGTCTGGTGTTCTTTCCCTTGCCCTGCTATAGAACAAAACATGTATATCATTATTATAAAAAAATTGGCTATTCAAAAGTGGACAATGCATAATGCTAGGTTTCGTCTATCTACTTTACTTATTTGTCATTCCCTGAGAGGGCTGTTATTAATCTACCCGACAATTCATGGATAGCCATTGTATTTTTTTGGGGGTTATTTTGGCTAAATTTATCCAATTATTGATACAAAAATATTTTCAATACCATCGTTGTATAGGCTTACAAAAAAAAGGGGACAGTAAGTGGACATTCTCAGATATGGAGCTTCTTACGTCCCTAGGCCCTGTGCTATAGCTCAAAAAGCCCTAAAGTATATTATTTTCCAAACATTTCAATTCTAAGACTTACCATTTCCTTTGACGTGGTCTTTGCCGCTCTTTTCCAATTCAAGTTTGTGCAGCTTGAATAATATAGGTGAAGGTGTCACGAGAAAATCGCGTAGACAATATATTGAAGTATTTGCTATCGTTGGAAATTTCGTTGCTAATTTGCCAAGACCCTGTAAGAATATAATTTTATTATTCGTTTGAATAATAAGAAAACTTTATATTTTTTTAATATATCAGGTACTTCTATAGTATACAATTACATATAAGAAAACAATAAATGTTACCTCTAAACAAACCATAAGTAAGGGCATATGTGCTAAAATCAACTTATGATTGTGATTCGAATTTATTTTCTCCGTCAACCTCCCACAAAGAGAATCGGCACCTAAAAAAACATAGTGATTAGATTTTCATACATTCATACAACTTTTTTTTCATGCAAAAAAAAAATTTTAAAAACGAGTTAGTTAAATAATATGTAATTTCAATATAATTATAATTTAGTATATTCTAAGTTTATTCTATATCACATACATATAGCACAATATTATTAAGGGAAATAGGGCTAATTTACGAAAACGTTAGTCAAAGGGTAACTCTCACACCTTACATTTGAATACCTATTAAAATTGTTAGAGCATTTATAAGAGCTTGCACAGTAAAGTCTTCGTCCACTGTAAAACCATCACCAATAGTAGGTTACTTTATATAAATACACATATTATGGTATATATAACAATAAATATATAAATAATTACGATATAGAATATTAGAAAATATTTTTTAAAAAAAATCTGTAAAATATATAAAACAAATATTGAAAGGATTATAACATTAAGATAGACAAGAATTGTAATATTAAAAATAAGATGTACATATACTATTTAAATAATATAATAGTATAAGAACAATAAGTTACCATTAAAATATAAGTATTACTTTGAAAAAATCAAGATTTTATTTACCTGTTTCATCGCCAATAGCCCATACAAGCAAATCGACGCAGGCAGAATTCGCCATAACATTCACTTTAAACTTATTCACAGTAGCAAAATTGCTTTCCCTGTCTTCCTTTTCTGAAGCATCATGATGTCGACTCTGCAGCTCAGTTTGTCCGCTCAAAAAGAGACATTTTACGAATTCCTGTCAATTTTTTTTTGGTAAAATTAGTTTTATTGCAACATATTAGGTATATATTTAGATATCATTTACTATTGATTTAATGTTTCGAATAGCATGTCAGAAGTAATCGACTGTCTGGATCTGGGTGTCTGTTTCACTTTCACAAAAACTACTATACAGATTAGGATAAAACTTTACAGTTTACATATTGGCATCAAATTATGTTTTTTTTTTGCATAATCTGGCTATAATATGCATAAGTTTTAATAATAAATTTTAGCGGGCGGAGTCGCGTTTAAACCGTTAGTAAATAATTAGGTAAAAGAAAATTATATTTTTCATTTCTCAATTGCCTCTGACATTGCAAAATTGAAACTTCTAATTTACGTTGCTAATATTATAATTTCGCTAAAATTATTACAAAGCTATATAAAAACGATGGCAGCATCATTAAGACGATAACGAATAGCGTTACACTACATGTTAACATATTTAATGAAGTAGAACATGTTACAAATTAGTACTAGCTACTAAGTTATTTATACGTACATACATACATACATACATGCATTTAGAAGAGGAGCCACTGAAGAACTTATGGATTCGGAATTTTATATTAGAGCATACTTTTTATAATAATATTTCTTTTATATATTATACATCAAGGAATATTCATAAAAAATGTTATTTTTTCTTTAAGATTATTAGCACAAAATATATATATTTGAAAAGGAACAATAAGCCACAAAAACACATTTAAAAGGGGTAACAGAACATAAAAAACACAAATATATATATATAAATACATACATGGTACAGGTTAGCATTACCTGTACGAGATATGTCTCCTCAAGTTGTTGGTACAATAAAGTAAAATATACTAAATTAAATTATTAATATATAAACAAACGAAAGTGATAATAAATAAAAATAAAAGTATTACACCTTATTAGAAATAAAAGAGAAGAATAGAAAGAAAGAGAAGAAAAATATATTAGAAGTACAAAGACAGATAATTTAAAAAAAAAAACAGCGTTTTATACCTTGCATGCATTACATAGAATTTTATACATAGAAAGCGACAAGGATTAATATTATTATTAGTAGTTATAATAAAATATTAATTTACGTAAGTCATTTTTCTAGTAATTAAAATTTCTACTACTCGGATTGAACATAATAGCAACTTACTTGCACATCTTTTGTGAAGGGTCCTGGTAAATCTTTTTGATGTTGTAATATATCTCTTAGAAGCGTCACCATCACTAAATTCAAAGTTTCAGAAAATGATTTGTAAGGGAAAACCTGAAAGTTGACATAATATTATTTAAAATATAAAATTAAAACAATGGTTTTATTACGTTAAAAAATATTCAGTGTCACTCTGTATTTTGCATGTAGTAAGGTAGCTCTGAGCCTAGTGTTAAGACATTCCGGTTTCCACTTTCTGTCGAATTCTGGAGGTGTGGAACTCAACGCCTAGCTTGGTCTCGTACAAGAGCGAAAAAACGAAAATATTTAATATTTCATTTCCTCGAGTGGGAATCGTACCCACAAACTGTCACGTTTACTGTCACACGCTTGTGCCTCTGCGTCACGATTAGCCTCAAATAATTTGATATAATAAAATTTACCTGTATTTGACCAGAGGCAAAAACATCCTCGGCCTCTTCATCTAAAAACGCTAACAGATCTTTGGTCAACAGTTTTTTGGCCAACGACAGTATGGATTGTAAGTACGTGACGTAGAATTGTACATTTATCCTCTTCTCTGGCGACTCCGAAAACCTCATATACGGAAACTGGTTGAAACTCGAACCAAACTTATGGAAGAAATACGTCGTCGGATCGTATGGGACGGAGCTGTAACTTTGCAAGGAGCCACGCTTTAGAGTACCGCCGACATTATCTACCGTATCACTACCATTTTCTACTATATTTTCTATATTAGGATTGAGGTTTCCTGATAGAGACCTTGGTATTATTGGCCGGAATTGATTAAATTTTCTCTTTTTGTCCAAAGTTGAATACTCGAAGCTGGGCTCGGGTTCCTTAGATTTGACTGGACTGCTTGGCTGAGGGAAGAGACGGCACAACAGTGGAGGTTCAACGGTCGCATATCGTCCCATAGACCTAGCCAGACCTATGAGAATTGGTACTGTGCTTTTGCATAAGTGAAGTTTGGATACGTTATTATATTCTTTGCTTTCATGACAATTTATTATGGTTTTTGTGAGATTTGACATAAGTTCTATTTGTGCTGTGACGATCTCCTCTCGCAAGGCTGGTTGCTTTGATGCCACATCGGAGAGTAATGTATTGAGACAGAAGCTAAATTTTTCCGACATGGGGATACCTGAAATTCAATAATCTCATTAATAATTAGGTTTACGCTATACCAGTAATAACCTGGGTATATGACGATAAAGTAGTTTTTAAATTGAAAAAAAAAAAAAAAACAATGAAGACAATTGTTTCTGAAGTGGCAAGAAATAAATTACATAATAATTATATTGTATTGTGTTTTGTCAAGGTAATAGTCTGAATTGTCCTCTTTAAAAATAATTTACACACATAAAGTTCTCATAGTGGTTGTATATTATTTTTTTTAATTAACCCATTGCTCATGAATTATCAGCTTGCTATATTGCAACATTGTAACTGTATCAATATACATTTTTCTTTAAATATTATGCTTTCCTTAGTGTGGAGTAAGATTTTATTATCCAATCATAAAAAAAATTACATGGAGAGCCAAAATAGAAATAGAATAATATTCTAAATCCATTTTGGCATTTTAGAAAATTATAGTATTTGTCAAGCAAATTCAAAAAGGCATCTTTGGAATTGCATTCCGTGTTTTGCGCCGTAAACATTTTTAAAAGTAGTACTAAACTCTATAATTATAAAACCCAAACTAATATTTATCACGTTTAACTGTGCATGTAATCATAGTTTTTAATGCAATGCGTTAAAAATAAGCAAAAACTCATGAAAGAGATGACACTGAAGGAAAATTGTTCACTTCCTCCCCCACTTTTTTGCTATGTTTTAGATGATTTATCTAATAATTAGCCATATAGTATATATAGCAAGCGCCAAAGCCAATTTGATTTATATACAGACATCTTGCTTGTCAATATTTCTTGTAATAAAAAAAAATAATAAAAATGTTTAAAATTCTTTGTGTGACAATTGTGGCTTTAATGTTCATTGGGAATGTAAGTAAATTATTTGCATTATGTATGAGAATTTACCGCATACGTACAGAATATATTTGAAATGAAGATTTAAAAAAAATTGTAGTTTTAAGTATTTTATATATATTTTAACAAAAACTACCACCTTTTTACAACTATGGAAATTAATCAATATTTTGACTTTATTTCAGACCATTCAAAGCCCGGCTCCACAAGGAGGTAAGAATTAATTTGGCTTAAATTTTTGCAGAACTAAATTATATAGCAAGTCTCAACTCAACTAAAGTATCATCATATTTTTATATATATAAATGTAAAGGATAAAAATATGAAAATAAAATATTCATATTTTTATTCTTTACATAATAAACCAAATATTTATTTATAGAAAATAAAACGATAAGGAAACCCATTTGCCTTGGAATACGAGATAAATTAATTGAAATCAAAAACGTCAGTCACAAATATATCTTAATAATTTTCCTTGTTTCTAAGAATTTATTAAAACTTAGGTTAATCGAAATTTACTGTAATTGAGAAAAACAAGTTTGTTTTTTACTTTTTAAGGTGGCGGCGCTGATGGTGGATTCGGTGGTATGTTAAAATTATATTATAAATGCTTTGTAACTAGTATATAGTAATTATATATAGAAGAATAATAAATATATAGTGTTATTTATTGTAATTCAAAAATGTTCAATAATACAATATCTGCTTTTATTATCAGGACAACTAGGATTTAGTTTCTCAGGTTTGTATTTTAAGTATATTATTGTATAATTTCATCTTCTATCAAGTGTTTACAGGGAAGTAGAGCAATCATTTATCCTCAATAACCCAATAAACCTTCACATTTATAATATTAGTAGGTAGTAGATTATATACATACTTAAAATTAATTGTTTCTTTAAATTTTAGGAGGTTTCCAAGCTGGAGCAGGTGCCGGAGGTGGAGGTATGCATTGACTTTTATAATTATAACAACTAAAGAAAAGCTTTTTATATGATGTTTAATTTTTAAAGTAAAAATTGTAAAAATATGTACTGTATAATTCATCATTGTTTTCACACAATAAAAAAGTATTCAACATATTTTAAGAACAGCATGAGGCTTTTTATTTTAATTTTTTTTAGCTGGTGGTGGAGGTGATGGAGAAGCAGGAGCAAATGGTGAGTTATTTATTATTAATAATTTTCTTTTCACTGTTAGACTCACTTTTAAGGTTCAAACGTAAAAAATAATATATAACAACTGTTAAATTATATATTAAAATTTTAGAGACTATTGCCAAACAGTGGTAGAGTATCTGACTATTCATATTCAATTTATATATTACTCTCTTCCCACGCTGGTAAGACAATGTGTCTGAATCCTACCTCCAAACCCCCTCAAAAAATTCAATATCTTAAGAAAAAAGGAACTGGAAAAGAGTATCACATCACCCTACGATGCAGTAAAACATGTGAACCTGTTCTTACATTTTTAATATAACAGTGTCCTGTTATATTAAAAATGTAACTGTAGTCAATGAGCATTGTTTGCTTTGAAGTTAGGTAAATCTGTGCAAAGATCTACAGCTAACTTAAAGCTGACAAGTAATCAACCATACTGTAAATACATTTTGTTTTATAACCACAGGAGGTGCTGGATTTGGCTTTGGTGCCAATGGCGGAGCAGGAGCGGGAGGTGGTTCATAGAAACAAAAATGTTTGTTATTCTTTATATTCTTCTTTAGAATAAAGAAAATGGAAGATTTATTATAGACATTTAATGGATGATATGTATGATAAGCTATCAATTGGTAATGATGTAGATGTTCACTTTCAAACAAATGGTGTGCCACTTGTTTGAAAGTTAACATCTTTGTTTGGTTGAAATGTAAAATAACTTTAGCAATAGTTAAAAAAATATTATGTAATAACTGAAGAAAAAAGCATTTTGTAGAAAAACATACATAAAAGTTTACTACAGTATTCTATATTAATATAAAAATATTGTTTCAGATCAAAAATCAAAAGAAAATGGTGTTACATTAGTAGAAGCTTGTATTAGTTAAATAAATAGCTTAAACTTATTTTGTGTTTTATTTTTTAAAGTATATTTACAAATTAATATTTTTTTATTGAAAGTAAATGTTGTGGATTTAATTCTCACTAGCGGACATAAATTATTTTCGCTTTCTTGCTTCAGTAACAGGACAAAGTGCAGCATAGTGTTCCAACACTGAATACACAACAGCTCAATAGTTGGGAGGAAAATAGGGAACAGAGTGTTTTACCACTAGGTTCCCTATGGCTCCCTTGCTATAGCATAAAGCTAAAAATATTTATATACTCACGATCATTATTCTTGGTCTTGTACACTGGCTCTTCAAACTGTGCATTTGTTAGACATTTTAAAACTTTTAAAAAATATGGTAGAAGTTTATCTTGGTGTTGGAGACCACTTTGTAAGAAGTATATGCCTAATGCAATGCTTGCTTCTTGACTTCGAGGGTTCACCACAAATGAAGTGCTGGCTTGCGGACACAGCATAAATAATGTGTTCACCTAGAATGTATTATGTAATATCATTTTTACCTATTCGGTTATTATAGAATAAAATATGAAGCTAAAAAAATTATAAACGCCATAAGATACAAACAAAAAAGGATTCCTTTTAAAATTTAGTCATATAGGTTAATGTTATAAGCCTTGTTTCAACTACTAGAAAGACAAACTAACTTGCAACAAAATTAACCCATGTTTATAGAGGACAAACAAGAAAGAAAAATGTCCTAGATTTCATTATAATTTAAGTGACTTTTCATAAATAAAAGTAAATGGTACATAATCAATAGATACTCAATCAATAGATCAGGAAATTAAACAGTGTTTTTAAAAAAAATACATATATTTCAGTTTTACAAACATATTTTGTGTGTAATATGAAATGGAGAGTGGAAGAAAAAGTGACCCTGAACATTAGGGCAACGATAACAGGGCTTATGTCATTTTGATGAGGTCATGTTCATATTCAATAAACTCGGAAGATAGAATTATTTATATTAAATTAAGGAACAGAAAGTGTACAATTAAGGCTAATTTAGGAGGTCGACATTATTTCGCAATGCCAACAAAAAATAAACAAGATTACAATCAATGTTTTTTAACTTACTTTTTCCCATGGTGTAGGATTTATGCAAGACAGACATCTTGCTAAGTGCTGGACTGTCTGCTTGAAAAACTCGTTTTCGTCCATTCTGCTTATTTTCTTTCGAAAGAAAACATTTTCTAATTAAGAAATAAGCAAAACATTCGATCGACCGATCACCATTCACAATCTGTCTTGACACTTGTCAATTTGTCAGGGGGTTGCTGCCAGTTGCCAATATGTTTGTTTTTATATTTATTTCAGAAAATTGTTGCCATTATATAAAATTCAGTTTTATTAGACTACCGAAAAATAACTAAACTTTTAATTAATTTGTATTTGTAATACTTGTACTATACTAGGATACCATAAGGTAGATAAGTAATACTGTCTAAATTATACAAATAAGTGATTACCAAAGAAACCGTACTTGTACGTGAACGCGAGAAATCGGAAGCGGTTAACATTTTAAAAAAAAACACGATAAAAACAATTATTGTTTCTAAGGTATTTGGAAGGAGATTCTACGTAATTGCAATAAATAATATGTATCAATCTCGGGCCGTTGCTAACAGGCAACTGCCCCCGATTGACACATTTCCACTGCTTTAGTGCATAGTCTTTTTCACCTACATCTACCCTTTTTTACACGAGTACTAAGTAATTAAATTGAGTACTAACTGCCGATGAGTGAACATCAGAATAAAAATAACTAAATCAGAGCGGTCATATATAATAATATCTCTACTTGAAAAATATCTTCTCCTCCATATTCCACAATTGCCTACTGGGCCAAGAAGTTTAACACGTTCCCGCCGGCGCGTAAATCTATGTTGCCCTTCATCTGGCGGCACGCTAATTTCGTCTGTCGGCTCTTTGCTTGGAATGTTTCAACAAATTACACAAAAAATAATGAATCAGTAAGTTGTAAAAAAAAATATATTGAATTATTCTGTTGATTTTATAGATTTTAAGTTACATTTATAATTTTACAATTTATTGAGCAAAAGTTATATTTATAATACGTTATTAAATAAAATTTATTCAAAATAAACGTTTTTATATATGTACGTTAAATTATCAGTGTCTATTAGCACAATCGAATGCGCAACACCGGTAGTACACGGCGCCCGATAGCACAATCTAGCGCGAGCCACCGGTGGTACAGGCCGGCGTGAACGTGTTAAAATGGGCAGAACGAACGACGAAGATTGTGAAAGGACGCCTATTCTTTCCGAGAAAGGAAGGAATGCCTCATCTCAAAAAACACCTCTGGGGAACAAGATATTTGTGGAATTCCTTAATACGATACAAAAGAAATAAAAACAAATATCTAATGCATCTAACCTCACAGATTTTTATGCATGCATGAAAATAAAATCAATTTATGTATAAAATATTTTTATTAATTTTTCATATTCAAAATAAAGAAAATATGAAACAGTTACAATTAAATTACATTCATGCAATACGCAATAATGTCACAAATAACAATCATTGAACACAGTTTTTGGTTAATACAATTACAATTTTACTTTTTTGTCAAATTTTTATTACTGTACTGTAATTAGACAGGTTCACAGCACCTTGCAGAGTTTTTTTCTGTAGATTCTGTAATTTAAAATAGAAGAAAATAAAATAAATATATCGATAATATATTTGAAGAATAAGTATTTTATTATTAAATTTAATTTTTGCCTATGGCAAGCCTGTATTTCTCTTGAAAATGAGTGCTGAGTAAGGTACATAATATGAATATGAACATATTATATTCATTAGGTTCTCGCTAACCTAACACCTTTCTCAATATCAATAAATATAAGTAGATACGAGAATTTTAAATTTATTTAATTTTACCTTTACCTTTTTAAATATATTTGCCATCAACAAATTAGTTTTCTTGATATTTTCTTTCTTAGTCTCCTCCTTTTTGCGAACAACTTCTGGCAGCGATTTATAAATTTTCTCAGAATGCTTTTTCATTTCACGCTCACTTATAAATTTTGGAACAACTGAAACCCAAAATTAATCGTAATAAATACAGTCAATCTTAACAAATTAATAATTGATTAAAATAATACCCGTGATTTATAGAAATTTAATGTAATACCTTTTTTCCTTCTGAGTTCATTGCCAAGTTCTCTTGCTAAGTGTTTCAGCTCGTCAGGCGTAAGCGCGTTTAATGCCTGCTGGCGGTCCAACTGCATCGACAGCAGTTGCCGCTTGGCGGTGCGCTCATTTGCTCTGCAAATATATTCATATTTTATATATATATATATTCTTGCTTTACGCTGTATTCCGCATGTAGCAGGGTAGGCAGAGGGAGCCTAGTGTTACTACACTTCGCTCCCTACCTTCCGTTCATTTTTATATAATTTAAAGTATTATAATACGTTTATTTATACTGTACCCACAAAATATCCACTGTATATTAAAAAAATATCAAGATCTAACACAAAGAAAAAAAATAGTGAATAGTAACTACTCTACAGTCTAGGACAGATCAAACCGGAATAAAAATAGACTCACCAATTCTTGTTACTTCATTTTGAAGACAATGCATAATGGGATCATAACTCATACAATTATTAACTGGTCCACCTAAAACATATCTTAGTCAACCCTAGACTTATTTAATAGCTTTTAATTTAATGAAATTGGGGCCATTTGTACAGACCAAAAAAAAAAAAATCTAATAATCTTACATTATTAGGCAAAAATACCTTGGTAGCACATATTGCAAGGTTCCATGCAATGGTTAGGCACGTTTGGATTAGGCGTATGGACCACTATCATGTTCAATCTAGGAGTATCGTTGTCGCTTACTCTAAAGTAAAAAGAATTAGTGAGATATTTAAATCCGGTTATAAAGCTAGAACAGCGACCCACGTGCGGCTTCGCCCGCTTAAATTTATTATTATATTGAAGTCAAATTATACAAAATTTTAGCCTGTGTTATTCTGGTGTAGAAACTAAATTACTATAAAATTTCATCAAATTCCGTTCAATAGTTTTTGCGTGAGTTGAATGGATGTTCCATCAAACAATATAAAAGTGTTAGTGATAAGTTACCTTGATTCTTTGATGACTTTTAGACACTGTTGACGATTAGAACTTTTCTCAACAAAATCTGGACGATTTTTCTCCAAATATTCCCGTACTGTACACTCTTGAGCTTTCTTCATAACATCATCTGTACTCGATATTTCGCTTTCATTTGGTATACCTCTGCAACCATAGTGCGAGCGAGGACTGTATTGTGGTAAATTATTTTCAATCTTTGACGAAATTTCTCTAAACTGCATATTTTGTACTTTTCGCTTTGGAGGCACTTTAACTATTATATTCTTTAATTTAGGCCGATTATCGTCGCAATTGACCCTTTCACTGACCATGCTGTCTGAAGTTTGTATTATTAAATTGTAAGCAACACATTTTTTCTTAGATTTCTCGACGATCTTTTTATGATTTTTGCACTTGTGACTTTTGCATGAGCAATGATGTATACGTCTACATTGATGGCAATTGACAGAAGTGCTGCTGGACGTTTCGCACATTTTCGCTTCGCTGTGTGATTTACATCGCTTTTGGTGATATTTTTCACATTCTCTTTTAATTTTATTCAATATTTTGCAAGTCCCAGAGTCGGTGGAAGTACTCGGCATGTCTGTTGAAACAGGGATATCTGACGACTCTGTACTAAATTTGAGTGATTTAGACTTTTTCGTAGATAACTGTATGCCTTTATCTACTAAAGTCTTCACAGGCACACACGTATTGGTCTCTCTTGCTGCAATTTCATGTTCACTGGTGGATGAACTTGATTCTCCTCTATTTTTATCATCAATATTGTCTTCTGTGTCTAAAAGGTAATTGAGAACTGTTATTATTTCTTTAAAACATTTTTTTCTTTTACTCTTTTCTGTATCTTTTTTAGAGTAGCGCCTCGTTATGTCTTGGATAATATCAAGTATTGGATCCTTAGTACATCCTTTACTATTGTCAGTATCACTATGTGAGGTTTTAACTAAATGTTCATTATCTGAGCATGATTTGCATTTTATGCTATTTTCTGTAGATTTAAGAGATCTTTCTGAAGAACATCCTTGTCTTGCTTTGGCATTAGTTATGTTATATTCTACACCATTGCCATTGCTTGCCGTTGATTGTTTTGCAAAAGTATCCTGTGACTGAAGCTCAGGTTGCCTTGGAGAACGATTAAATGTTACATGTGACACTATTTTATCAGTGTCTGTATTAGATCTTAATAAAGGTTTTTGTAACAGGTTCCTATCGTTTCTAGGATAAGTGTTATATTTGCAGCCTTTTGTGACGCATGTATTTACATTAGTTGTCTTGTTAGTTTGATCAAAACAACTTTGATTGTGCTCGTCAGGTTGGGTTGCGTTACGTTTTTGATAAAATTCATCAAAAATTTGTGTGCCACACGACTGTATACCTTTTGAGCATTCTTCTCTTAAAGATGTAAAATTTTCTACTATATCGTTTTTAATTGTCTCAGTTCCTTTAGATACATGTGATCCCGTAGTCTCGAAATTATTTAAAATCGGTGTTAAGCCAGCTTTCGTTTCAGATCCTAAGCTAACTTTAAGAGTCATATTTGTACCTTGTATTGGTATTGTGAAGTTGTTAGAAATGTGTTCATTTATTTCATCAGGATTAATTTGAACACCTTTATCTTCCTTCTCAAGCATATTAATGTATTCTTCACTGTTAGTAATAGTGTGAACAGAAACAGCTTTGTTTTTATCTATTTTAGATTCGTGTGTATTAATTTTTGAGTTAAGCTTTTCAATTCTCCTATCGGATTCGTCGTATACTTCGGGAACTTTACTTTCTGAATTTGGTCTGGAAATCTTTTTATATTGTTCACTAACTAAATGTACACAATTTTTGTCATTTATAATATTAATATCAGATATTGAAGGATCTGATATTTTTGGGTCAATACTAATCTCAGTTTGGATCCATCTTGTAGCTTCATGAATTAACAGAACATCTTGTTTCTTGTCACCGGTGTTGGCCGAGCTTATGCCTCCAGATGATGTAGATTTGACACTCTGTCCACTAGATCTGCTTTGAAGTTTAATAGGCAATTTAATGTTAGTTTGTGATGATTGTGACATTTGATTTAGATTATCTTTAATGACCAAACATTTCTTTTCACAATCTTCACTTTTAAATGATGACTTTCGACAAGGCGATGTTGAGTTGCTAGATGTTTGTTGACTTCCAGAATTTGCAGCTTTCGAGTCATTTGTTGTCACGCATTTATTAGCAAGTCTAGTAGAGCACTTATAAATAAGAATATTCTCAGGTACTTCTTGAGTATTATCAGCACAAAGGCAAACATATTTTATATCCTTTATTGTACAATCAGGTGCAATTTGACGTTTAATTTTATTAGGGTTACATTTCATAGAATTATTATTAACAATTTCATGCGGATTCACATTATGAGAAGAATTTGGTATAGCTTCTGGAGAAAATCTATCTTTTGTTAACATATTTACTTGAACTGAACTATCAGTAACTGCAATTTTTGCATGTGACTTATGAAAAGGACAACAACAATAATGTTCATCTGCACCCTTTTTGTGGCACACTTTAGAACATGCCTCATTTTGCTTACCAGAAAGCATATTACGCTTATTATTATCAGAATTTCCTGATGATAATGTAAAGACAGAATGTGTTTGTTGCTTTCTAATAGGATTATATTTTTCTAAATTTATATTTAAATGTGACCCATCAAATCTACATGCATCACCGGAACCAGTGTCATAATTATTTCGGACTAAATCACTCATTAAGTCTTTAACTCTTTGTGCTTTTGTTTCAGCCTCTTTTGATACATTAAACGCTAAATCAGAGCTCACTAACTTTTGTTTCAAAAACAATTCTTTGTCTCTTAAATGTCTTTTGTACGCTCTTTCTCTATGCAACGCTTCTAAATATTTTTGGTATAACTCTTCTGAGGGAATCTTGTCAATAATTGTGTAAGATCTATTTCTGGCTTTATTTGAAAGGTCAGAATCTGTATTAGATATATCACATAGCTTTTTGGTGTAAGATGTTGGAGTTTCATTTTGAATCACTGTCGGTAAATTAGGGACACTTTGAGATGTAGAAGCAATTGCATTTGAATTAAACTTTTCCATTCGTAAAATTGACTTTCTTGGTTTATTCTGTTTTATGTTATGGGCTGTGTTAGTAGAGCCAGAGGTGCTTGTAGTTTGATTTGAATGCATTAAATCAATTTTCTTACTATCAAAACTTAAGCCTGACAAAAATTCTGTTGAACTCTCGTCATCTTTATATTTGGATTTAATAAGCCTTTGAACAACTTCTTTGACTAACTTTTTTTTTAATGTGCCATCTTCAGATCCCTTATTTAAAGCAGATTTAAGTATATCAATACTTTTTTCTAAGTCTTTGGTAAATGAACATTTAGTTGCTTTGCTAGAGTCTGTTGTCAAACCTGTACTAGATTCTCGGCTTGATTTGTTTTTAACATCAAAACTTCTAGCATCATCATTGGTATTTGTTTTCATATGATTTAAGTTATAGATGTGGCCTGGCATGTATTCAAAACTTTCAGCCTCAGATCCTAGATCTCCACTTTTTTCTAAAGGAATGTTTTCCTTGTCAACATCTTTTCTTTTCAAATTTGACTTTTTTCGAATTTTTTTAACTTTCTTCTTTCTTTTTCTTTTCCGTAAAGTATTCAAACTGATTAAAACTGGATAATGCTTTTTAATGGTCTTTTCAGTGGAGCTGCTAGATTTTTCTTCATTTTTATTAAGTGTAGTTTGAATTTCTTTATCTATTTTTTCTTGAGGTTTGGTTGTCTCTGTTGGATTTGAGGCCTTTTCAGGACTTACTGATTGACTTCTTGTAACATTTTCTAATGTAACACCACCATCTTTTTCTACATTAAATGAAATGTGTTTAGTTAAGTTAACATTGATAGGTTGTGGCATATTTTCATTGTTAGAAACACTAAATTCTACTAAATCTACATCCTTTTTATATATTTTAGTCGTTTTTTTAGTATAACCTTTTCTATTTTTAGTCTTATTATCATCTATATCAAGTGGAGTTGATTGAGCAGTAGGAGGTCCAATGTTCATATTCTGTTTTGAATCATTATTTGAGTATTGCTGATGGAGGGCTAGTCTTTCTAATGTAGAAAGACTAGATGCAGAATTTTTTCTATCACTCTCATTTGCATAACCCACATCTGCTAAGGAGTCCCATTCCAGTTTCCTTTGTGATGTAATACTGCTTGCTGGAGAATGTGGCTTGTTTAATGAAGTGTCTAGTGTATTATCAACAGCTGAAATAACAGAATGAGACTTAGAGTAACCATTTTATTAAATATTAAGAAACTCAACTAAACTAATTTTTATTTATTATATTATAGCCAAATGATAATTAAAAAAAAAATATCAATAGGTTGTGGGTCAATTCCCATTCGAGGAAATATTATATTTAATGTTTTTAATTCTTTGCAATGATTACATAGATAAATTATTATAAAACACTGTATAATTTATATATTATGTATGTTAATGATGTCTGCCTACTGAAATGTGATACTTTTTCCATAAATTAAGTGACTAAGTAAAATAATGTGTTCATGACACAATTTACAATGGCCCAAATTCAGGAGGAAATTAGAGAACATCAACATGTTCAAATATTTCAGATAATAACACTGTGAACCACATATAGCAGAGTAGGCAGGGGCAACCTAGTATTAATAAACTCCATTCCCCACAATATGTTACAAATAACAATATTTAAACTATAACAATATATACAGATATAAACATCTGAACTGATTTGTATCCAAAATATAAAAACCTAGTGCCAATGCACTAGTTTCCATCTGTATGCTATTAGTGAGAAGTTAAGTATTTATAAATATTTACTTACATTTATGGGATTGTCCATCATCAGATTTGACAGATTCATTATCTGAATTTTTAGACAAACATTGCCCCTCTTCATTTATTATAGGAGGAGACTCTGAATCACTTTTTATTCTGTCAAAGTTTTCCTAAAACATGAAATTCAACACATTTATGTTTTAATAACATCAGTTAATCAATACATAGTTTGACCTATTTAATATAGACATGTACAAAGGTGTAAGCATATGTAATTAATTAAAAACTAACGTGCGGGTTATAAGGTCCAGGTACAGAGCATTTTATGGATATTCTGCAAAGTTCTGTCGAGGATTCACTTTTCTTTTCTCCAGAATCTGAATCAGTCTGCGACTTCATTTTTGTCCAAAACGAACTTGATGGATCTCTGATCTCGCTATGAGCGGTTGATAGAGAAAAAAACTGCTCTAAGTCTCTTTTTCTTCCAAATTTTTTATAGTATTCTAATATCAAATTATTAACCGCAGATTGGGATTCACAATCGTTGTAAATATTTTTGTTTTCTAAATCATCAGATTCCATAGTTTAAATATATATGATATAAAAGGCATATAATGTCTTAAAAATTACCATAGCGATAAAATGTTTCGTTTTTAATTATATTTAATATAGTATTTAGTAATAAAATAAAATTTTCAAAGGTCTTTTTAATTTGAGTTTGACATTAACAATAACGACATTTCACTTGGTACGTAAACAAAACAAGTTTGAATGTTTTTTTAATGCTAGAAAAATTAAAATGACTCTGAATCTTAATATTTTATCCCTTTAAACTTTTTTTACTTTAGTGTAATTAGTTATTAACAAATATGTTATATAAATTTAGATTGCTTTTTGTTCTAATATATTTTTGGTTAAATAAAAAAAAATACACAAATATAAAATGTAAAAACTTCTAGTTTTGAAGTTAGATTTTATTAATGCTTCCAGATTTAAACATAGAACATTATTGAAGGATGAGTTAATAACTTTACAAATATCATACACCTGACCTAAATTACCTTACGTATAGGGTGAACAGGAAAAAGGCTATTACTTTAAAGGGTTTTGACGCCATCTGTAGAAAAATAAGTTTATTTTTTGTGAATTTTGTGAAGATTTGGATATGATTAAGCTTTTTGCAATTGATTTTGCTATAACTTTTACTTTTACTAACGTCCATATTATACAATTATTAATAAGAAATTATTCCCCTTCCATTGATCGCATTCAACCAAACATACTTTCCTAGTTTATAATAAGTAAATAACTTTTCTAGTTTTATGTCTATTTACCACGCGATTCCTATTCACCCAGTTACTTTTATTATAATAAAACTTGGAACTGTTAATGTTCATTACAAAGCTGCACCTTACAACCAGTTTTATAAAAAGTGTAGATAATATTAAAATTATCATTTATTTATTAATCATGTTATTACCGTAGTATAAATATTGGCAATATTATTTTAAAATTATATATCAATGTCAGATGTTAAATCGTCAACTGGCAAATGTCAAGTTGTCAATTTTATCAATAAAGTAGGTAGATAAGTGTAAATTGTTTAAAATTTAAATACATTAAACAGCAAAGTTCTGTAGATAATTATTACAATGTCACGCCAAACTTCTCGCTTAGATGCTAAAAAAGTGGTAAATAAAACTACGACATTATTTACGAAATAATTTGCTATATACACGCTACATGAATTAATTTTAAGAACGTCAATATGAATACTTACCTTGCTTATGACAATAAAACTTATATATTTTACAGAATTCTGAGTTATTAACACTTACCTATGGAGCGTTGGTATCACAAATGCTTAAGGAAGTAGAAAACCCTGATGATGTTAACAAGCAGCTAGAAAGAATTGGCTATAACATGGGTGTAAGGCTTATAGAAGATTTCCTTGCTCGAACAACATCAAATCGATGCTTAGAAATGAGAGAGACTGCTGATAAAATTCAACAGGCGTTTAGGTAGGCAACAGCTTGCCACACTGTCTCACACTTCCTCACAATGTATCAGAGTGAGGAAGTTAATATATTAAATATTTTATTACATCGAGGGGGAGTGAAACCCACAACCGTTGCATCTATAGTAGCATTCTGATTGTAAATATGATGGTTTCAGTCCCACTTGTAGAAATGAATTATGTTAATTTCATCACTGGTAATAAGAGAAAGGTGAAGTAATTCCTGCCACTCATGCAGTGACAAACTTTGCCTACATTTCTATATGATGAATTTAGAGAAGAACAATATAAACATTATTAACTATATTTTTTCACCAGGTTATACTTAAACATGCAACCTACAGTGACAAACTGGAGTAGTGCAGGTGATGAATTCTCTTTAGTTTGGGATCAGTGCCCTCTAAGTGAATGGGTTGAGATGCCAAACAATGGCTTGAAGTATTGCGCGCTAATACCGGGAGCTATAAGAGGAGCTTTGCAGATGGTCCAGCTGGATGTGCAGTGTTGGTTTGTGCAGGTACTTCTTCTTTTATATAATGTAATATGACTTTGTTACTAAATAATAAGAATTATTGTATGAGACACATATTTTTT
This sequence comes from Heliconius numata, assembly GCA_016802625.1. Lineage (NCBI taxonomy): Eukaryota > Metazoa > Arthropoda > Insecta > Lepidoptera > Nymphalidae > Heliconius > Heliconius numata. The sequence continues at coordinate 190,732 of JAEBDU010000108.1, read as the reverse complement.
TAAGCTTCCAGTATACTGCAGGCGAAACCAACTACTAAGACACTCCTTCCTCAGGCACAGTCCAATTTTTTAAACATTGAATGTCGAGAGGTGGAACTCAACATCAACTGTCACATTTAGTTCTATATTTATTACCCACTCTCAAGTCTGAGATTGATTTTAAGATGCCGTCATCCATGTCATTTTAAAATATACATCTATGAATGAGAACAACATCTCGAGATGATTCTGACTTGAGAGTTATTTATAAATTAGAGTTTAGAGTCAGATTGTTGGTAATGATATTGTGGCGATCGTTCTCCACACGCTTTATTTATTTTTAATAATAATTT